>ML813993.1:18424-36231 GCA_009831015.1 Picea engelmannii | reverse complement strand
AATTTTTGGAGAACCATGGGGATGAGTGACACTTGGACGGCAGAGAATTTTTAGAGGTTTGTCATTAAAAATTAAATTAATAATGATTTAGGAAAGTAGGTGGGTCTCAAATTTCTATAAAAGAAGGGGAAAAGAAGGAAGAAGGGGATGAACGGTTAGCGTAATGTTACGCTGCCGGATTGTGGCTTGACGGATTGCTTGTGAGGAGTTGGGTTTATCTCAGCTGTATTGGAGTGGTAGCTCAGCCTGGGAGGCGAGCTGAGAAGCTAGGCTTATTTCTGGATCTTGTGTGGCCCCTTTGAGGCTCGGGGGGCTAAGAGGGAAGCAGAGTACCCCTAGCGATTGGCTGGGAGGTACCGGTGAGGTCGCTATGGTCGGCGAGCGGGAGCGGCATGGAGCGCGGGACGCGGCACGGAGCACGGGACGTCTTCCGAAGCTGGCGAGAGGCAACGGTATGCATTTTATATTCTGGTAGAGTAGATTATCTAGTTATTCTCTTAGGCGATTATGATGCATTATATGTAATATGTGGCTTCAGCTGTTGTGGTTCGTTTTCGTATGCTACGGCGATATCGTTCTGGAATCTTTTGTTGGGTTAAAATTGTTAATGAATGTGGATTTCTGGAATTTTCGTTTTTATATTTCGTTGTTGTTGATGATGGTAGTGACAAGTTTTTGGGAAAAGGATTTACTGTGTGGGTTTTCCCTTGTGTTATCGGGCGTTCTATATACAGTGGGAATTATTATATTGAGCGTCCTGCATTCGATTGGGCGTTCCTGGAGATTGATTCGGCATTTCTGCATTTTGGTTTTCATTTATGCATTCATAATTTCGATCGGACATTTGCCTTCTGGGTTTGGGCATTGGGCATTCTGGATTCGTTGGCATCCATGGACTGTTGATTCGTTTTACCTCTGTGTATGGGAGTTTTACATTGATCTATGGGCATGTATGGGCGTGTATGGGCGTTTTACATTGACCTGCGTTTACATTGGTGTATGGGCGTTTTCTTGGGATTTTGGGCGTTTTTACTTTATACCGTGAGCGAATCTGATATTGGGCGTTTTTATTTTACGCATTGAGCGATTCTTCTATTGGGCGTTTTATTTTATACAGTGGACAATGGTTATATGGGGCGTTTTTGTATTTATTGGGCGTTTCTTTTTGTACAGTGGGCAAATGTGTACAGTGGCGTTTCCTTTTTTTATACAGTGGCGATTTTGGGGACTGTGGGCGATCTCTTTGTTTACAGTGGTCATTTCGGCGGTGGGCACTTCATTTATAATATGCCGTCCTTCGTTGTGAATGTCTGTCATTTCGTTTTTAATAAACAGGCAATTCGTTTTTCATGAACAGGCAATTCGTTTTTAATAAACAGGCAATTTGTTTTAATAAACAGGCAATTCGTTTTACTGCACAGGCAACTTGAATTTAACCCCGTAGTAATGAACAGACAATTCGTTTTTAATGAACAGGCCATTCGTTTTTAATGAACAGGCAATTCGTTTAATGAACAGGCAACTTGAATTTAACCCCGAAGCAAACTCTGTCTGCGTTATAAATCTTAATGGGCAACCCGGATTGTTGTTTTCTGTCTAAACTTGGATTTTCATTTAATGATTGTCTGAAATTTTGGTTGCTTTAATGATACAGTGGCGTTTTTTTGTTTACTGGACGTGTTAGATTGTTGTTGCATGCGCCCTGTTGTTTTCAATGACAAACATTAAATGCAAATCGATAATGCCAATATAAATTGAATTATGAATATGATGTTGTAATAATGTTTATGGAACGTTTGTTGTCACTCGACCGGGTTATTAAATTTCAATGACAATATCAATACAAATTGAAACGAATTATTAAATTGCCGTAGTCATGAATGTTTTATGGGTAGTTGTAGTAATGCGACCTGGTAGTTATTTAACTAAAAACCTAAAAATGCAATCCGTAATGCCAATACGAAAATGCAGTTATGAATGCAGTATTAATATATTTTTATGGAAGGTTGTTGTGACGATGGGGTAGCATTATGGTAAATTAGTATCATCGATAGTTCTAATTATGATGTTATCTTATGTTGCCTTTTTCGTGTTGTCATCTCAGATATTGGCATTTTTAATTAGTGTTATTTTTATCCTTGGTCCTTTTAAATATTGGTATTTTAATCATTGTCATTTTAAATAGGGTTATTGTTATATATTGTCACTTTTGTTATATTATTATGTTCAATTATGATGTTAGCTATAAATATGAAGTAGTTTGATGTGACCAAGGGTAAGGGTGTTGTCTCTGGGTGAAAGGGTTACTAACACTATAATGTTATGAATATGAAATTGGATTCGGTAATTTGTATGTTCGGAGACTGGAATTTTTAATGTAAGGTGTAAAGGTAATGATGATGTAATACGTAAAGGAATGCCATTGAACAATTGTTTATAAATTATGTACTTGTAATAGATTGTTTGGAAATATGTAATGGTATTGTTCTTGCCATATAAATAATTGCAGTGTTAGAGTTGATATCAGTTGAAATGTATGATCATTGTCTTTATTGCAATGTTATTATCATTAGAAAACATAATGATATGGTTATCTTATTGTAATGCTAGTATAAACTTTTGTTATTGATAAAACATATGTGGTGGAAGGTCCTGGAATTACGCATAACAAATTACTCGGAGTTAGTAAATTGAGGGGGATGGTTCATTTAAACAATGTTAAACTTGGGTGTTCGTTGTCAGAGTCCTTCTTGTTGTGCGCCTTCCATAAAGGAAGTAGTCGTCCTTCTTGTTATGTTGTACTTAATAGTATTAAGTTGGTTGCTTGGTCGGTTGTGTCGGGCGAGATATAGTCACCCCTGGTAGCCTTAGGAGACTTGTCTGCGTGTGTGATTTTCTGCGTAAAGAATCCAGTGTCGTATCAAGAGTCTCGGGCCCTTTAAAGGCAGGGTTTCCACTCTTGCGACACACCTGACAGAGATTACTAGTTTCTTCCTGAGCAGTCGGCCAAGAGCCTATCTAATCTTCTTTCGAGAAGACATAATACTAAAAGCCCTGCTTTTCTGTGCAGAAATAGTAAACTCTACTGTTGGATTCTTCCCTCTGTGACTATACTGTACTTAACACCTGGTGTTGTTTCCTGCTTACAGCTGCTAGTTGTACGCCTTATGTCTAGAGGCACTTCTTGCTTGTTGTCACTGTGATATGTCGGGGTTGTCTTGTTGTGTTTGCATTGTTGCGTCTTGTTCTAGGTCGGGTTACTAGTTTCTGCCTGAGCAGTCGGCCAGGAGCCTGTCTAATATTCTTTCGAGAAGACATAAGACTAAACGCCCTGCTTTCCTGTGCAGAAATAGTAACCCTAACACCATGAATTCTTCCCTCTGTGTTCTTACTGTGCGCTCCCAGGATGTCATATTGTTTGTGTTGTGCGCCTTGTGCCTATGGTCGTATATTGTTGCAGTTACTCGATGTGTGCCTTCAGTCTTCTTGTGTTGAATATCGTGGTTGCGTCTTGTTGGTTGTCGAGTGGCGTCGTACAGTTAAGTGTGTTGTTACTTCTACACACGTGCCCACACCTTAAAAAAAAAAAAAATTACACCTGTTACTAGAATGGTTGTCGTAACAAGGAGGTTGTTACATAAAGAAAAAATGGACATTGAGGGAATAACCCTCGAAAATTTTGTGATGGGAATATTGAGAAGCTTTGACATGAACATTATAATGCTTGGAGATAAAGAAGAATACCATGCATCCCAAAACAAAGTGTCGGATATTTCTTGTGATACTCTTGGAGAGAAAGCTACTCAGATATTTAAGGATGTGGGTTATGGGTATTGTACATTGTATGATACTTTACCTCTTTTAGTAAAAGTGAATAATTGATGAATATATCTATAATTTCAATTTTGTAAATGTGTTGAACCTGCAAAGAATAGATCTAGCTAGAAAATACTACACACATTTGCAGAGAGAAATTGAGAAAGAACAAGGAGAGAAAGAATAGAAGAATTCTTATTAACCGTTATAAATAATGAATAATTTACACATGATATACTTTGTATAACTCGATGAATGTGCACTGGAGGAGAACCAATGTGCCATAGTGGTGGTCTAGAATGATCTGGACACACACCAGCAGTTATGAGAGTGAACTGCCACGTAGTCTAGTCTCTTAGGCAATTACGGGAGTGAACTGCCATGTAGTCTAGTCTCTTAGGCAATTACGAGAGTGAACTGCCACCTAGTTGAGTTAACTAGTCAACTAGTCTTCAGTTAACTGACTGAACAGAGTGTAGTGAGGAGTAGATCAAGGAATCAAGGGTAATGAATCAGTCTGGTGATGATCCCAAGGCAAGTTTTCATTAGCATGGTGATGATCCCAATGTTGCATGGTGACAAAACCAATGCAGCATCTAAACTCAACTCAACTAGTCAAATTGAAGTGTCAACTGAAAGAGAATATTCTCCAGGTGGAATATTCTCCCATAAAATATAGGAGACTAGATAATGACTAATTATGACTAATAAACAAGGAAAAAACTTAGGAAAAATAAATCCTAGGTGTGTGTGAAGTAACTCCAACACCCCCGAACATCACTATGGTGAAAATAAGGAATGGGTCTCATCAACGAGGCCATGTTAGGTACCCAAATACAAAATATACACTGAAATAAAGTGAGGAAAGAGGGAAACCCCCCCCCCCCTCAAGGTACAATGTATGTAAAAAGAAGAACTGTAGTTGCTACGCAACTGTGTCCTTCACTCCAAGACGAATTTGGGGAGAATGGAACTTATGCTCATTGAAGGTCTTGGTGAAGATGTTTGTCGTTTCTTCTACTGAAGAACATAACTGTAGGTCAATGATAACCTCGTGTAATAATTCCCGGATGTAGTGCATGTGGATCTCGATCTGATTCATCCACTGCCTCTGAACTGGATCTCTGTAGGACTTCAGAGTGCTCTGATTGTCACACCAGATGATGATCGGCCGATGAAATTGAATGCCCAACTCGATGAGAAAATTTTGTATCCACATAGCCTGAATGGTTATGTTAACTACCCCTCTATATTGTGCCTTAGCTGAAGATAGAGAAATAGCGGCTTGATTCTTGCTCGACCAACGAATAGGCCCAGAACCAAGAATGAGTGAGTAACCAGATGTGGACTTGCGATCAGTGCTATGGCCAACCCAGTCAGAATCAGTAAACCTGTTGAGATCTAATGTAGATTATGTTGCATAATGAATCCCAAAGGTGATGGTGTCCTATATGTATCGAAGGATACGCTTTGAATCCTTTCAATGTAGCTCATGCGGCTCCTGCATGAACTTGGAAATCACACCAAATGCATAGGAGAGGTATGGTCTAGATTGTGTGAGATACAAAAATATCCCCACAAGATGTTTGTACAGTGTGTTATCAATCATTGGAGTCTCCCCGCCATCCTCAAGTTTGACTCATGATAGGAAAGGAGTCGGAGCAGACTTGCAGTCTGTCATGTGAAATTTCTCAAAGAGATCTCATGCATACTTGGCCTGAGACAATTTTATGCCTGATGCATCCTGATTGATCTTGAGTCTAAGGAAGAAGTGTAGTGGACCCGTGTCCATCATCAAAAACATGTCATGTAGAATCCTCTTAACTGCAGCAATCGTTAAAGTCGAGCAACCAGTTTTCAGCAAATCATCAACATACAGAACTAAGAGTAAAAGTGAATCAGCCATCCTGAGCATGTAGACATTCGGTTATGATTTAAAATGTACAAATTTCTATGACAATAGGTAGGATTCCATCTTGGCATACCATGCCCTCGAAGCATGCTTGAGGCCATAAAGGGACTTATCCATTTGACAGACCAAAGATGAGTCATGCATAAATCCTTAGGGTTGATCCATATAGATATCCTCAGAGAGATCACCATGAAGAAATGCATTCTTCACATCCATCTAATGGAATTCCCATCCCTTGGTTGCCACAATGGAAAGTGCCAATCGTATGGAATCCATCTTCGCTACTTTAGTGAAGGTCTCATAATAGTCAATGCCATGCACCTGTTGAAAGCATTTGGAAACAAGCTTGGCTTTGTATCTGCTAATATGTCCATATGTTGCACTCTTGGTCTTGTAGACCCATCTGCATTTAACAATTTTCCTCCCAAAAGGAAGGGGAACCAGATCCCAATTTTGGTTCTTGAGGAGGGAGTTGTACTCCTCCTGCATGGAGGATTCCCAAAAGGGATTTCCAGCAGCCTCGCCATAAGACTGTGGATCTGAAGACGGAACCAAGAAAATATTCCTGGAGGGAAATGGTTCAGTGGTAGGGAGTGCAACAGGAGGCTCCTTGAAATCAGATCGAGTCCTCCTAGTATAGGTTGGATCACCAACGAGATCCCCTGCATCCTGAATAGTAGTATGTGCCCACTTGGGCCTCTGCTCTGGCTCTGCAACTACATCTGGATGCTCTAAATCTACATCTGACTATACCGACTCTGAATCTAAATCATTTGAGTCCTTTGAATCATAACTCTTGTCTGAAGAAGAGTCATCATGTGCATGCTCATCATCTCGGACAGGTGGAAGAATGAAGGTGTCGGCATGCAGTTGTTGAGGTACATGTGAGACACTTTCCTCGAATTAGACACTATGCTCAATGATGAGCCGGTCTGAGGAAAGATCAATAATATTATATCCCTTCATATCATCTGGGTATCCAACAAAAATACACTCAGTTCTCTTTGGATCAAGTGCCTTCCTCTTTTCAAAGGGAATTTGAGCCCATGCACGTGAACCGCAAATGCGAAAGTGGGTCACTTCCGATTTGAGGCCGCTCCAAGCCTCGTAGGGGGTCTTATCCTTAACAGATATATGGGGAGATATTTTTTGGATGTATGTTGAAAATTAAGTGCTTCGGACCATAGTCTCTATAGTAGTGACTTTGCATGCAACATGCAAGATGCCATCTCCTTTAGAGATCTTCTTTTCCGCTCAGCAACTTCGTTTTGTTGTGAAGTATAGGGAACTGTGTGCTACAACTGAATCTGTGCCTCATGGAAAATATTATGGATCGCATGATTTACATATTCTCCCCTGTTATCAGTTCAGAGGACTTTGATATTCTTTCTGAACTGTGTCTTAACCAGGGCTTTGAAATCTTTGAGGTGTTGAAAGACCTCGAATTTTTTCCTGAGAAAGTAGATCCATGTAAAACATGATAAATCATTAACGAAAATGAGAACAAACCTCTCTTTGCTGATGGATGGATGCAGAAAAGTACCCATAACGTCACTATGGATTAGATCTAAAGGCGTGGAAGCTATCTGATACTTTCCTTTGTCGAATTTCTCTTGAGGGTGTTTTCTGAGAACACATCCCTCACATACTCTCTTGGAGAAATGGATGTTTGGTAGACCATCAACCAATATTTGATTGCTAAGTTGTTGCATGTATCTGAAATTAAAATGTCCAAACCTTTCATTCCATATCCTACTACTTTCATTAGCATGAGTAAGCACTAAAGCATAATCAGGTTCAATGAATTCAGAAAATGTATACAATCTAGACTGATGATTTACCTCACTGGTAGAAACCATGGAGTTGGTTTTCATGTCATAGATATCCATGGAATTTGGTGTGAATATGAATTTGTTTCTGGTGCTGAAATTCGTCATCTAATACACAGAGAGAAGGTTGATGGAAAGTTTGGGAACTTGCAACACATTCTCTAAGATTCTGTTGGTGAGTTCAATCCTTCCTTTATCGATGACTTCGACTGAAGAGTTGTCCCCCATCAGAATAGGAGGACCTTTGCATGCATCCAATGAAGAATAGACTTCTTTTGAGTCACCCATGTGATGTGATGCTCCTGAATCTACGATCCAAGCATCAGGAGAGGAGTTGATGGCAATCAAGGCATGGCTAGAATTTCCTTTCTTGGGATTCGGATCTTCTGGCTTCTTCTTCTTGGCACCCTCGGGGATGCGATATCCAAGGTTGTTTTGATGAAGTATTTGAGACATTGTATCTATTTTGTTTTGCATGCATGCAGATTCTGGATGGAATCCTTTGTGACAATATGTGCATTTCTCCCCTTTTCTTCCCTTTTCCCCTTTGGATCTGGAGGCATCGATGAAGGGTTTTGTGTACCCTTCCTTCTTTAGATGTGCATGAGCTTTCCTTTTTTATTTCTCTTTATATTTATGATATTTATGGCTTCCATATTGCACAGTGAGTGCATCCGCCTTTGGGCCTTTGATTTTCCTCATGTTGATGAGCTTGGTTTGCTCTTGTGTCAGGGATTCGATAAATTTCTCAAGAGAAGGCATCTTCCAGGTGGCTCCAGAGGTGAATATGACAGAATGGAATGTGGATATGAATACAGAGAACACAAGACCACGTTTTGAGAGAATGGTGAGAACCATTTGTTTCTCCTCCTTAGATTTATCAACCCCGCAAGCTTTGAGTTGCGACAGTAAATCCTTGAATTTTGTAAAGAAATATTGGATATTGTCGAAGCTTTTTGGATCCAATGTGAGTAGTTCCATCTCCATCATGTGTCCCCTCATCTCATCCTATTTTCCAAAGAGCCCTTCCAAGGTGTTCCAGGATTCATTGGGAGTCTTACAGGAATATATGTGAAAAATGAGATCGGGAGAAATAAGATTGCAAATTGTTCCGAGTGCTTCATCCATATAATTTAAGTAATTGGATTTTTCTATGGATGATGTCGGTTTTGTATCTTTATTCAAGGCTAACCTGTACAATCCTCTGGTTCGAAGATGAATCATTATTCTCCCTTTCCATGCAAAGTAGTTGTAAGGTGTAAGAATGAATTCTTTTTGGAAATCCATCTTTCCGTTGTCTTCAATATTTTGTACCTTCAAAAACATTTGGTGTAGTTTTTGCTTAGAAGTTTTTCAAATATGATACCATGTAAATGTGTTGAAGTTGCACATAATAGATCTATCTAGAAAATACTATGCACATTTGCAAAGAGAAATTGAGAAAGAAGAAGAAGAAGAGAAAGAATAAAAGAATTCTCATTAACCGTTATGAATAATGAATAATTTACACATGATATACTCTGTATAACTCAATGAATGCACACTGGAGGATAACCAATGTGCTATAGTGCTGGTCTATATTGATCTGAACACACATCGATAGTTACGGGAGTGAACTTCCACCTATTCTAGTCTCTCAGGCGGTTACGGGAGTGAACTGCCACCTAGCTGAGTTAACTAGTCAACTAGTATTCAATTAATTGACTGAATAGAGTGCAGTGAGGAGTAGATCAAGGAATCAAGGGTAATGTGTCGGTCTGGTGATGATCCCAAGGCAAGTGCGCATTAACATGGTGATGATCCCAATGTTACATGGTGACAAAACCAATGCAACATCTAAACTCAACTCAACTAGTCAAACTGAGGTGTCAACTGAAAGAGAATATTATGCAGGTGGAATATTCTCCCCTAAAATATAGGAGACTGGATAATGACTAATTATGACTAATAAACAAGGAAAAACATTAGGAAAAATAAATCCTAGGTGTGTGTGAAGTAACTCCAACAAATTTCCTATAGTCTTTAATTAAGCACCTTTGTTTGAATATGATAGCATTCTCTTTCGAAATTAAAGTGATCCATGCACAAAAAAAACCAAGTTATATATTCAAGGATTTAATATTGGATAAATATTCACCCTATATAAGTATATTTACTTCCTATGTTTGGAAGTTTCTTAATTTATTTATCATAATCAAGTCCTTTAAAAATTAGGATTCATACTCCTCTTCAATTGATGACTAGACACTCATAACCAATAAACAAAGTTACCAACTTAATGAGAACTGTGACCTCAAAATGAGAACTCTGGCCCAAAACAAACATATTTGTGCATAAAAAACATCAAAATCAACCCCCAAATCAAATAGTGGGGCTACCGGTAGCACCATTTTTTTAAACGGGGTCAAAATTACAACCTTTTTCAAACATGGCCTTCAAAACTCAGACAATAGCTCAGAAAAACCTTAAAATTAACACCTAAAAATAAGATGTTTTTGAAAAAAAAAAAATCTTTTCAAAACGTTAAAATTTTAGATAATTTGAAATCGTATTTTTGGCACTTAGTACCATTAAACCAAAATCTCAAAATCAGCCATCAAATTGAAAAGTATTTCTACCGATAGCACCCATTCTAAAATTGGGGTATGAAAATGACACATTTTTATAAAGTGGAAAAAGAAATCATCATTATTGTAAACAAAACCATAAAATCAACCCTTAAATGTTTACCTTTTAAATCTTATTATCACTCAAAGCACAAGGTAATACATAATGCCATGAAAATATCACAATATACTTTAAAAATTCAACATCACTTTTTAATAATTTTTTACTTATAATAAAAAAAAAAGTAAATGCAAGTTACATTGAATGAAACATAAATTATTTCTTAAAAGTATTGTTATATTGTCCATATTCAAAACATATGAGATAAGAAATTTTATTATATTACTCATAATCAAAAACATATTATTCATAAAACATAACAAAAGATTCACAACTTCATGTAAGATCATATGTAAGTTCAATGTTCATTTCTAGTTACCATACAAACATCATATGGCTCAAAAATGCATAAAATGTTTCATACACTTATTCAGATTGAATCATGGTTTCTGAAATACCATCAGAGTCTACATTGTCTTCAGATGAATGATTGGATGAATATGTAGATGATACATACTCTTCTCTATTGTTGATGAATGCACCATCTGAGTCTACATGCATTCCCAACATTTCATATGTCAAACGTCTTTTAGATATACAACTAGGTTCAGCAGACTCCCATCTTGCATTTATTTATTGTGGAAGGAAACTCTTGATAATCTATGTTGTCTTGGAGAAAAGAGTTTCTCTCTTTATCAAAATGAGTTCATAAACAAGTATGTCAACATCATCTAATTTTAATAGGTCAGTGCGATGACGAGTTGTATTTTGACCCTTTCTTTTTATCTTTCTATTGAGATGTTTTTCAACCACCATCTCTGGCGTGTACACACCATTGAATGGGTGTGTACTTGTTGCATACCAATGGACTCCAATTGCAATAACATCATAATTTTCTTTCTCAATATTTATAACATTTCCAATTCATAATGGATAACCATGTGGATCTTCAGTCGCTAAAACTGCAATCATGCTACCTGTTATAGAAAGATTTGCCTCACCCCATGCAATCTTGCACATAAGGCCTTTTTCCATTTCCCTATGCAAAATTGAAGTCCCTTTTTACAAATCCCAGAGTTAAAAATATAATTTTTCCACATATGCACACATTTTCTACTATACATCATGTGTATACATAGGTTGCACCACTACAACCTGCGTACATCGGGAAATGTGCCCAAAATTGAAAAATGGTGTCAGGTTTATGTTTCATGTCATGAGATCAATGATCCTTGGCCTTCCATATACTGGAAACGTTCTGACTCGACCCTTCAGTTCCACTTGAAGGCTATAAATGGACCAAATCCAAGCTATGGAAAAGAGGAGAAAGAATTCAATTTTGAGAGAAAAGTTACTCTGGAGAAATTATTCACTTCACATTGAGTCTGCATCCATTTGTCCTTTAAGTCTAAACACATTGTTCAGCCTCCAAGATCTTCCCTTACTGATTGATAAATTCATTGTCTCTATTACATGATCTTTCCTTTGGTGGAGGGTTGAAGTGGTGGAGGCCCGACTGGAAGGAACTTACTTTCTCGGTTCTGAACCGTGCTGACACGGAAGTTTGTAACTTATTCACTTCTGTTGATCATATCTTAATAGAAATACTCTTTTCTCGTCCAATTAACATCTTGCAAATATTTGAATTATTATTCCATGGGCGTATTTTTTATGAATGTTGATGGATTATGCTATTGAATGTTCTCAATGGTGGACTTCATCGAACGTCTAGACAAGGTAGGCCTTTTATCTTATCTTGCTAGCATATTTTTTTATATAGAATACTTGAGAGTAGAGTTCATTTCTGCAGTCATTTCCGTCTGTTGTGGTTTACTCCTAGCCATAAAGAGATTTTCCTCGTAACGGAATTGGCGACCATACTAGGGATTGAATATTCGTTTTGGGGGTTTGGATTGTTTTTCTCCTTAGATTGCTCTCGTTCATATTGAGTTGCTTGTCGTATGATTGCTTGACAGCCTTTGTTCACTCTGGGTCTGAGCATTTCAGCCTTCTCCGTAGCCTAGTTGTGTTTTGACACATATACGCAGGTTTTTGCTTGACAGTCACATACATATGTGTGTTGTCCTCCTGCAAGCTGCGTACATATGCGCTTTTCCCTTGAACAGTCGTGTACATCAACCTTTGTTGCTTGTTTTCTGGGTTTGGTGGTTGTTGGGTAGGTTTTGATGATTGTTGAGTCCTCTTGGGTCTTTGTAGTGATTGTTAAGTGTCTGTGGAATGACAGGAAACCTATCTTTGGTTGAATTTTTCGGGCGGTGCCTTTCTCATCATATTTTCATTTTGATTGTCCTTGCACCTTGGACTGGGTGTTTTTCTCCTTGATATACTACTTGAGTTGTCTCTGTCTATACACTATAGAGTCTTTATATCAAGTTGTTGTTCAATCCTTGCATTTTCATTTTTTTCTTATATTGAAAATACAAAAATATTAGGCATTTTACATTGTTGGCATTTTGATCTCTTGAGTTTTTGTCATTTATCTTAGTACATGTAAAGAAAGATTGCATTTTTATTTAGAATTGCATAATTGAATTGAAAATTGCATTTTTAGGAAGCATATCATTTATTGGAAATTGAAGTTAGGACTTTGCATTGTATTCGTATTCATTTATTTTACTTGTTGAGTCATAACATCATTAGTTTCATGACTGCACCTTTTGAGTAAGCAAGGCCATTAAAATTAATGCTATAATTTAAAATTGATTAGTAACGATTATATTTTCTAGGGTACACAAACTAGCTTAGGATTTAGTGCCATGGAATAGGATTCTGTGAGTAAACTTCTCCAAGGCTATTAAATCAACATAGAAATCCATTGTATAATTGGTAATATCAGGAGGCTCAACTTACAACGGAGTTAAGAATGAGGTCATGTGAGGTCGATTGAAGGGATATCCCCCTGATACCTTCTTAGCGTCATATATATTTATGGGGATCTATTCGTATATAGGGATCTTGCTAGTGCCCTTACCTTCGTGAGAGGTGGTACTTTCAAGGTTTTGGGATTTTCTACCCTGCTCATATGGTAGACATGAATTACAGTTGTTCGCATGTGCATCGGTTATACCATGGTTACTTATTTTCTTGAATTAGGTACCACATATGTTACTTGCATGGGTTATTCTGCAGGTACCCTGGGTCAGATAAGGGTCGGACAGCACACAGCCTTTATGGAGAATTACCTCTCTGGGGGGATCCGACTAACTAGTTGTTAAGCCCACAAGGGCCCTTATAACTGATTTGGATACCTCCAATATTTATCAGGGAGTCTCAGGCCCCTCTTGGGAGAGGCATACCTACTTTAGGGAGGGAGGCCCCTTTCAACCACTTTATCCTGTTTGTGTGCATATTGGTCGTTTGATTATTTTTGGTGTGCTCTTTGAGTATTAGTAGACCTTTGAGATTTTATACCATGATTTGAGTTTTCATTATCATGGATAGTGGATTTCCTGTAGCTCCCTCCTTTACCACTACCCCCCCATGACGTTCACTCATTTCATGGGGACGAATCCGTCCGATTTTCATAATGGTATGCAGAATTATGACACTCAGTCCATGCCTTGGGTCTCTAATCATTTCCCTCTTAATACGCCTATACTTACATATGGGGGAACAATGGCTTCGCTATATGCATATTCATTTGAGAGGAGTCTTATCCCTCAACCAACTCTCACTATGGGAGGTTGGAACCTCCTCTTTTACGGATCCAATCCTAGCCATGTTTTTTCAGGAGCCAATACTCAAATGGGTGGTTATCCTACTTATTACACCTTGTCCAGGTATCCTTTGTTTGCCATGCCAATTCCTACGAACATTGTTCCTATGGAAGGTCCACATATATCCCCGGGTCTTTCATACGGGGGGAATCAGTTTTACGATTCGGGCTACCCTCTTCACGAAACCCCTTCACATGGGGGCAACATATATCCTCACTTGAATGATATTTATCATACTTTTGTCTCTTCACAAACATCTGCTTCAGTGATTATTCCCGTAAAAACCTCTATGGATAAATTAGGTGGAGGATACTACCTTTCTGGACAGGGACAGGGTGTAAACCAGGACCCTTCCTGGCCTGCAATGTTTCAAAACCAATCTTTTCCGGGACCTTGGTCTCAAATGCCACAACTCACTACTGCCTCTAGTCCAGTCACTTCCATTCATACTGGAGCTCCATCACTAACCACTGCTAGTCATGTTGGAGATTGGTCGATCACCTCTACAAGTCACGTTGAAGACCTGCAACCAGACGCTGCTATTCATGCTGGGGGCATCACTCTAGTCGCCACAAGTCATATCGATATCACATCTCCATCCTCTGTACATCATATGGGAGATGAATCTCCAACCTCTCCCAGTCATGCCGAGAGCATGTATTGAGCCATTGTAAATGACATTGGGGGTATTCATACAATTGAGAATCTTAGACATGTCAGACATAAGCCCAAATTCCTTTGCAGGACTTGAGAAGGAAATAACCTTACTTGTTTGTGTCCTACTACTGCCGGGATACCAGAAGCGTGGTTCTCACCTAAGGGCCCTTCAAGTTCTGAGATGTATGTGGCTTCCCCACACCTTGTGTCTCCTTTAATTGACATGGTAGTCATGTCTATGCAATCCTCTCCTGACCACACCCCCATTTTTGAGGTTGATGTGTCCCCTATCCCTGTTATCATGCATCTTATTCAACCCGGAGTTAAAGAAGTGGTCATACCAGTGCAACCTCTGGTCAGTCCAACTCTCCTTTTGGAGGGTGATGCATCCTCCAACCATGTCATTAGAATTTATGATACTTCACCTTCTGAACAAGAGAGAGTTTTACTCTCCCTGAGTACTCTCCCTCCAAGTCCTAGAGAAGTTCCCTTTGATTGGGATGGTCTTGTGGGGTATCCAATGCCTCCTCCTATACCATTTCAAGAAAGAAACATTGTCTGATATATCATGGAGACAGTAACCTCTTCTAGCACTTTATCCTCCTTGACTTGGAGAGCTTTGGGTTTTCCCAATCTTATGTTGGTTATTCATAAGATACTGACATTTCACAGAAGTCCAGCACGGGAGCCTTGGCCTCCCCCATGACATGTCGCCTAGAAACTCCCAAGCAAGTCTGATTTAAGCTCTTTTCCGACTTGACTAAAATGATAAAAGATTGTCAAGTGAATTTTTCCCTTTCACACTCATTAAATTGGACTTGAAAGGTCATGAGTCTTAGTTAATCTCTTTTTCAACTCGTCTAAAAAGAGAAAATATTTCCGAGTGAATTTGTCCCTTTCACACTCATTAAATTGGACTTGAAAGGTCGTGAGTCTTAGTTAATCTCTTTTCCAACTTGTTTTCAAAAAGAGAAAATATTTCCAAGTGAACTTGTCTCTTTCACCAAGTAGACTAATATTATGAAAAAGGACATTTGTTGGCGTTAAGTTGTGATTGCATCTCATACCCTTGCTTGCAGTATTGAGCATATTTCTAGTTCTCGTTTTGCATTATAAATCGTTTGCATCAGTAGTTTTACATCCTCAACCAAGCAGAGCCTCATTATATCCTTTGCAACTTGACACCCTATACCCAGGAGGGAACATTCCCCTGAGTGTCCATCTCCTGCATGAACCTCCTTGCATTGATCATAGGTATGTTCCACTGCTAGAACTAGTTTTTCTTACTTGGAACACTCGTTTCCTCCTCTGTATCATAGCATTCATTTGACTATGAAAAAACAAAAAAAGAAGGGCGGGAAGGGAATATTATCTTATATTGGCAGCAGTCGTGTCGCCTTTGAATAGAGAAAAAAATTGTTGAGTCCACTTGTCATCATAATTTTGGGTTTAGGATGGGCTTAGGAAGTTGAGATCGTTACAGAGAGTTTACTCCCTCGACTGGTTACTCTTCCAGTCCCTATGGAGAGTTTGATTGATGCCTCATGCATCTCATGGTTTCATCATTGAGTCTATGCTACCAAAGTCTTCCATATGTCTCATGCTCTCATTCAAACGATGTCTATCAACCTGTGTCGGCCACCCCTCAAAAATATTGACTTTGCATTTTGACCATTTCCTCAATTTGTCTCAAAATCACATGAAGTTTTAGTCCTATAATGCACTCTGGTCCTACTTTCCTCGTTGGTAGGTAACCTTGTGATCCAGGTGGATATTGGTGGCCACCCACCTATTCCACTTGGACCCCCACCATTGCTTCTTTCAGTTTTTCAATTTTCGCACAGTTTACTATTTTTAGCAGTTTTTTCAGGTTCTGAACTTCCAGGGCCATTTTGAGGCCCTAAACGATGTTTTTTTGGGTATGTTGCTCTCGCAATATAACATGTAACGATTCTATTTTTCCTCGAGCGTTGTAGGCCTCGGATAGATATTTCCAACGAGCTATCATATGCCTAAAACGGAGATAGTATGCAAAAGTTACGACCCTGGGAAGTTGATGCACCAACTTACCCAAACGGGGCCCACATGACTTTTGGCGCTTCATCTCCCAGGGTTAGGTTTTTGGATGTCTAGGAATTTTGGCATTCCCATTTATTGTAAAAGGGCCTTCAGATCCTCATTGTAATCATCTTCTCACAGATGCGAGTAGCGGCCACATCTCTTCTTAGAGATAAGCTACCAACGCCCTAGCTAGTTTATTTCCATTCTGTCTGTAAGCATATTTCAATCATTTGTTATTAATGAAATGAAGTCTTATTTATGCTGCATCTCTGTGTTTATGTGTATTTATGTATTTCATTGTGTTCCTACATAAATCGGGATCAGTGGTATCAGAGCGGTCTGCTCATTCTCGACCCTTCTTTGCATGTCCCCAACTAGATCGAGGTATAAGGAGTTGGGGCTCGATCTGGTTGAACCTTTGCAAGATCAGCCTCGCAAACCCTGACGACCGCCCATGGGGGAAGAAAAGAAAGATGAGGGAGCAGGAGATCCTATCAAAATTTTGCTCGAGGAGGCCCTCGAGAAACAAAGGAACGCGATGATGGACAACTTTGCCCAGATTCTTCAACGGATTTTGACTGGCGGTGCATCGACATCCAGAAGCCACTCTGGAGGTGCCACTCCTTTTAAGGTAAAAGTAAACTTTGACATTCCCATATTTTATGGCCAAATAGATGCAGATGTCATAGATAGATGGTTGAATCTGTTAGAAGGATATTTCTCGGTTCGTGACTTTTTCGACCGAGAAAAGATTATTTTCGTACTCCTCAAAGCCGCCCCCCATGTCAAGGACTAGTGGGAAACCTACTCGGAGCAAGAGGGCGAGGGAGAACCCTCTTTCTTCTCGGCTGCACCCACTTGGAATTCTTTCTGAGATGCCATCAAGGAACAATATTATCCTGTGGGGAGCTATGAGGACAAATACATACAATGGACTACGTTGCGGCAGTAAAGGGACCAAGATGTGAATGAGATGACGAATCTATTTCATACCCTACGCACAAAGTTGGGTATCAAAGATTCAGAGAAACATTTGGTGTTAAAGTACCGCAATTGTCTGCACAGATACATTCAGGAGGAAATGGAGTTCCTCGACATCTCCTCACTTGGTGTGGCATACCGATATGC
>ML813993.1:2505-14900 GCA_009831015.1 Picea engelmannii | reverse complement strand
AAGTTGTCAAAGTAGGCCAACTCCTTCACCAAGGCAAATGGCTCACCAGGGACCAAGTTCAGCAGAAGTTTCCTCATCTCATGGAGGAACTCAACGCAATGGAGACCATTGATTCCTAAGGGGGGAGGAATGATCCAGGTGTATATTTGTGGCCACCCACCTATTCCACTTGGACCCCCACCATTGCTTCTTTCAGTTTTTCAGTTTTCACACAGTTTACTATTTTTAGTAGTTTTTTCGGGTCCTGAACTTCCAGGGCCATTTTGAGGCCCTAAACGATGTTTTTTTGGGTATGTTTCTCTCACAAAATAACATGTAACAATGCTATTTTGTCTTGATCATTGTAGGCCTCGAATAGATCTTTCCAACAAGCTATCATACCCCTAAAACGGAGATCGTATGCAAAAGTTACGACCCTGGGAATTTGATGCACCAACTTAGCCAAACGGGGCCCACGTGACTTTTGGCACTTCATCTCCCAGGGTTAGGTTTTTGGATGTCTAGGAATTTTTGCATTCTCATTTATTGTAAAAGGGCCTTTAGAGCCTCATTGTAATCATCTTCTCACGGATGTGAGTAGTGGCCACATCTCTTCTCAGAGATAAGCTACCAGCGCCCTAGCTAGTTTATTTCCATTCTGTCTGTAAGCATATTTCAGTCATTTGTTATTAATGAAATGAAGTCTTATTTCTGCTGCATCTCTGTGTTTATGCGTATTTCTATATTTCATTGTGTTCCTACATAAATCCGGATCACCTTGAACCCATCAGTCAACATTTCATCATTGGTCGTTGACTGGGTGGTTTCACTTGTGTTTGACAGCAAGACATATATTCACACATTGGGATTCATTCAGTGTCTTGGAGGCCATTATCCTTATTGGTGGTTTCCTCTCCTTTGTTAGTAGTGTTCCTCATTGGCTCCTATTCAAAGGGTATTTTTCGTGTACTGCTTTCACTTGGCACACGCGAAAGACGCACAAGGTTGTTGGTTTATGAACATGTTCTTCATCTGATTTCATCCAAATCATCAAGCTCCTACTTTGTACCTCGTGTTGAATGATGAGAGATGCCTTAATGCTCTCCTTCCATCGAATTTAGCTCATCTATTCTGGAAATGATACCTAAAGTCCTATGATTACCTAGAGGCTTGCAGTCATTAGTGGCAGGTTCTCTCACCATCAACAGTTGGGAATACATCAATGTCTCTTGATCGATGGATTCTTCAAGTGTTCGACCTCGACTCCTTTTTTCACACTTGTAAGAATGTACTCGGTGCCTGTTGACCCAGAAATATACTCTGGGATCAACATGGTGTTTTACACAGTTACTTCTCCATAAACTCCCCTTGGTGCTATGGTTCCAGTCAAAGACAGTGGCAGGGGTCATAGTTACTATGGCCTCTGCCTTTGAAAGAGTATCAGTTGGTTGCCTTCAGGGAGTTGTGGTCCTTCCCATGACATTTATTCCTCATGTCAAGGCTATTTGATTCAAGGAATACAACACTTCCAGGTGGTAGGAATCTGGATAATCTTTTCAATGGTCTATCATGAGCTTAATTCCGAGTCAGTATGACCCCATACGAGGGATGCAAAGTCAACGTCACCCGAACAGCCAAAACCAATAGTTGTGACTTCCTGGTCTGATTTTGTTCATATTATGGTCTCAAAAGGAAAATCAAACCCATACATGGTGTATGTCAGTGTGAGGCCATTCCAACGGTATATCCCGTGCTTGGTTTCGACCCCGGTTGGTAAGAACGAGCTTTTGCAAGTTCATGACCACTTCTGGACACCAAATTGGTTGCAGTCCTTCATGATTTAAAATTGATAGGTAAAGAGTTATAAATCATATATTCAGTGATTCCATGTTGTAATAGACATAGACACCTTTCCAACAATGTCTCATTTTCCTCATTCCGACCTCGGATGGCCCGGTTAGAGTTGTCACAAGTTGGTCAATGATTTTAGGCGAAAGGGGTCCACCAGCTCGCATGGAAAGGTTTCATAATAGCTAAGACAGTCATAAATAACCCCGACACAAAATTATATTATCTCTCATCGAATTACTCGTCGATACCTTTCCAGTGGTACCTCATTTGCCTCGATTGGATATTGTATGGCCATTTGGCACCTTTCGCATGATTGGGTGTCATGTGGGCCCACCGGCAAGTCAGGGGTTTTAAGTGGCCACTGTTCCGGGCTGAATTTGAGGACTGAGGTGGAATTATCTCAAGTTGGTGATGACATATTCCTCATGGGCTCATCGAGACCTTTCCAACGATGTGACTTGCATCCGATTCCGACTCCATCTCACCGAGCAACATTTTTGGGCTAAGTCAGCAGCAGCAGGGTCAAAGTCAAAGTCAAAGTCAAACTTTGACTTGCACATTTTTCCAAAAAATATTAAATATTTTATGAAATATTTTTCATAAAATTGGGAATTATGGGAGGAGGCACATAGCCTCATGCAAATTTTGGGGAAATTGGTTTTTTTTGAAAATTTGAAAAAATCAAAACCCACCCTTCTCCCCTCTCCCAAGACGTTTTGACAGTTTGGCCAAAGGGGGAGAGCTCTGCAACAGGAATTCATGGCAGCATAGGAGGGTTTTTATGACAGCAGCTACAACTCTACAGTGGGCATCCATCTTGCATGTTGTAATCTCCAAACAATTAGCCAGGTAACCCATCAATCTCATTTCCAAAAAGAACCAGGGAAAATTTTATTGGTTGTGTTAAGGTCCTGCATGGAGAAATTGCATTTTTTCCTTCGAATTGGTGTTTATTTGCCTGTATCAACTGTGGTATTGGTTGTTGGTTTAGATTTTCTTGCTGGTTGCTAAGTTCAAGTTTATGTGTGTGCTAAAAGATGCAAAGGAGAGGGGATTCAAACCCCTCTTGGGCACCAGGCCCAAGCCTCCATGGCTCCTTTAGGTTTTTTTTTAAATTATGAAGCTATTTGCTGAAGATTGCAAGCCTAGGCATGTCACTGGGAAGCCCTGGGCTTTGAACCCCAGTCCTCCCCCTTCTCCTTTGCCCAGAAATCCAAATGCAGGTCAAGAGGTTTGAACCCAAAACCTCCCGTCCATTTTGTTGGAAAAAAACCCACTTTGCCCAAAGTTTTTAAAAATATATATTTGAGGAGTTGTTGGCCACCCATCCACCAGCTGGTCACCACCACCACCACCTCTGCGCGCGCGCCTCTTCTTTCATTGTTGCATGCAGCCCCACCTAAACCCCCTACCACTATGAGCTCCCTTCTCCCCTCGTCCCCCTACTCCTCCTTACCTCCACCTCTGCTCCCTCCCTTCGCATGCTCCTCCTCCATCTCTGCACCTCAGGCTCCCTTTCTTCCCCAAAACTCCATGTTGCTCCTCCCTTCGCACGCATCATCCTTCGCACCACCACCTCTGCGCGCAGCCTCCTTTCCCACAGCCTTACCAACTCCACATTTTTCGCTCCTCCATTTCTCCCATGGCCACCACGCATTCCCCTTCTCCCTTCGCGCGGACCCCTCTTCCATTTTCCATTACCCTCACCTCCCCACTCCACGCTGCTCCCTTCCACGCAGCCTCCCCACACAGCCACCTACCACCTCTCACTGCTCCCCAAATCCCCATGGCCTCTTTGGCGACTGGCCCCAATCACATGGGTGACCAGGGGCGTTGGGTAAACCCCCCCTTTCGTTTTAATTTTTAAAATTTAAATTATTATGTAGTTTTAATTTTTTATAGTTTAATTTGTTATTTAAATTTTTTAATTTTATTATTCTGTTTTTATTTTTGTTTTTATTTTTATATATATATAATATATATTATTAATATATTTTATATATATATATATAGTTAATAAAATCATTATTAGGACATGTAATAAAGTTATAAAAATTTTAATAAATGTTAATTATACATGATTTAACTATATAATATAATTTAAATTCTTCCCCCCCCTAAGGGTCACTGGACCTTTTAATTCTATAACTTTGCCATACGGAGGCGGATTTTTGCCCGTGAATAGTCAAAATGACTGGGGAAAAGTCTAGAATACATCCATGCCATTCACCTCATAAAATTCAGCCCAAATTTTCAGTGACATGTCTCAAAGCGACAGGGACTCAATTTTGGCCCTACAAGCATGCACCGAAAAGAGGCCTAATTGGGGGCCTCCGATGTCAAATTAGGTCTGGTGAGGGAAACCCATTTCAGCTACAGGTATAAAGGCCTGTAGCAGCCTGTCAATTCTGGTGTCCAGCCCATAATTTTACCCCAACTTCAAAATTTTCCCCGATCAGTCTCCTGGTCGGCTCCTTCCGCGTACGTTCCTGGAGCCATATCTCACTCATCCGGAGTCGGATTTGCGCCAAACGAAAGGAAGAAGAAAGGTAGTGGACAGAGCTACAACATGGGAACAGTAAAGAATAGCTTTGTGGTAGTTTGGTATGGAGGAAGAGCCTCTAAAAGTTCATGTCCAAGGGGTCCTCTCACCAAAACAAGCCCAAATCGAAGCCATGTTTAGCCAGCTCACAGGGAAACTTATGGGCAGAAAGGGGGGGCATAATCAGGTTTGAAAAGTGCCTGAACAGCATGCATTTTCTTACTTACAATGACCAAAGCCCAAAGGCCCCTTGCCCTCCAAAGCAACTCAGCAATTCCCCACACCTTGGGGCTTCATTCCGGTGAATCTGGCAGCCATGGATGGCTGGATATTGTCCTAAAACACCTCACCTACAGCTGCAAGACATGGCAGCAGTCAAAGATCCTTTGGGATGGCACAAATCCCAAGGAAAATGGTGATGTGGCATATCAAGCTTTTTCATTTTATGAAAAATGACTTTTTGTAATATGAACTCTCGCATGATTTACTTTTGGCATGTATTACTATGTAATTGAAGGGTCAAGTCAAATCTGATTTGATCCCCTTTTTGGATAAGGTTCCCTTTTAGGATAAGATTATTTTTTGAATAAGATGCCTTTAGGATAAGGTTACTTTTTGTAAAAAGACAAAAATACTTTAGGGTTGGTCCACTTGTCACTTTTCCAAAAGTGACAAGTGTCTTGTGACCTAACCCTAAGCCTTCACCTCTCCTTTATAAATAAGAGGGTTGGCATTATAAAAGGAGAGGATGAATATAGTAACAAAGCTCTGCTGAAATTTACAAGACTCTTTGTGTGTGTGATACTTGTTGAATTTTAGTTGTTGGATGTGTCACTTGTTGGTTAAGGGTTGAGGGGTAGGGGTAAATGCTTGTTATGTTAGCTATCTCCGGGAGGGATTGGTTAGCTAGGTGTTTGTTGTTTCTTCCTTGGGTTTAAATTTCTTACTTTCATCTTCTAATAGCTTGGTTTAATTTGTTTAATGTGTTTTAGTGTAGATTTTTTGAAGTATTCAATTGTTTTCAACCTTAGCTAGTGGTTGGGAGTCCTAGGGCCCCTTAGGAGAACCCTTAAATAGACCTCTTAGATGGTTGGCCATACTTGTTTGCTTTATCTTTTCATTCATGTATATTTCTGTTATGTTTTCTTACCATTAACCTTGTTGTCCCAAATAGGAAAATCATTCATTTTGGTCAATTTCCCCCCACGGGAAAATCATCTTAGTTGGTTGTTATATACTTCTTATGTGTAAATTTTTGTTATGTTTATTTCAGTTTTTCCATGCATAAATACTAAAATTTCGTTGTTTGCCTGCAAGGATACAACCGGTCACCCACTATGCTTCTCTTAAGCGGTTGGGGACCACCTAGAGACTTGTTTGAGGCAAAGGGGCCAGCAGGGCAGCAAATAAAAGCACACATTTCGATCGGTAAATCCTACCCAATCACTCTCATATACACTTTAATTACTACTTGCACTCACTCCAAAAATTTCTGATACACATACCAATGTTTATATGTTTGATTTTTGTAGGTAGTTTGAATGGTTCACTTGTGAATTCATGTAAAAAATCTGATTAATACTTGTGTAGATAACCATCACAACTTTTATATTTCAAACACTAAATTTCCAATCCTCATACAAGGAGTTAGTTGGGGCTTTCATGCATATGGTGGCTTTGTCGTTTGCAAAGAGCCTCAACCCATTCCTTTGGGTTGAATGGTGTAATTGTCATGTTGTAATTATCTAATCTTGCTATATTTTTCATTGTATCACTTTTTTCTCACTAATCTACAGGTGGCTGCCCCTAAAAGGGCCCATGCAAAATCAGCAAGCTAAATACATGCAAAACGCCACACAAAAAACTTGAAAACAATTCAGGGGTCCACCCCATACACAGAAAACAAAAAACTTATATTATTTAGATATTTACATATACATATTATCTAGCCGTGACATATATGTCACCTATCTATTTACTTGTTTTATGTATATAGTTTTAAATAGATTTCAAATTCAGTAACCAGGAGGCACACTTGTGAAAGTAATACGTGACCTCGCCACGTGGATGGCCTGGTATTTCATTTTATGCAATTTCAATTTCATAGGATATTAAGAGTCAAAGCCAGGGAGTCTTCATCAGGATCCCCTCGAAAGTTGTCTAGTTAGTACAAGTCGAGTGGTCTTTCCTTAGTACCACACTGTCAAGGAGTTGATTAGCTTAGCTCGGTTGGAATACTACTCTGCTTGGGTAAGCTCAGCAAAAACCCTCTTTAGGGGGGTCCTGAGCCTCTTCCTTTTCACAGGCATCCTTCTTCCATCCAAGCGTCTTTAAGAGCCTGAAAGTGCTAGTGACGAGAAGTGGCTAATCCCTGCTTCTCTGAACTGCATGGGGCACTCTTCAACCTAACCACTGTGGTCTGCTAGGACTACTCTTCTTATACTGGTTGGCATAGTTCTGGGATGTGTTTACCTGATCAGGATAACC
Organism: Picea engelmannii; assembly: GCA_009831015.1. NCBI lineage: Eukaryota > Viridiplantae > Streptophyta > Pinopsida > Pinales > Pinaceae > Picea > Picea engelmannii. Next base: position 8,041 of record ML813993.1, on the reverse strand, counting down.
TTCAAAACAGTGTGGTGGCCAAGGCATGTGTTAAAAACAAAAATTGACAAATAAAATACTTTTAAAGTCAACCTTTCGTCAGTCCACCTTTTCACTCACGAACCAAATTTGAAGTTGTGAATATTTTCCCTTATATCATAGTTGTAACAGCTTCTTACAAGGCTGTTCATCCACTATTACAGCCCACTTTTGACTTAACAACCTTCCGAGATCACTTCTCGGGTCACCCTGGGGGGTATCAAGCCATTCTGAGCTTGTTTCCATGTCTTGAAAGCTTTGAACGGCTTGTTGTTTGCAATTTACAACAATTTAAAGATACTTGGTTGTAGCATTTAATCCCTCTTTTCACCCTTGTTTCACACCCTTTTACTCAAGGCATTCATTGGTTAATTACCCAGGATACCGGTTTATCCCGGCGACCCATTCTGGGATAGTTTCCAACACTTTAAGGAAGCGAACATCTCATTGTCCGCTTTATTTAGTTCGTTGTCCTAAAAATCAGCGAGCTCATTTTCATCCCACTGCCCATAATTTTCACCCCCCAGGCCATTTTGGCCATCCAGGAAACTGAGGAAGGATAACACCCAAGGTGTGTGGTCCTGAGAACGACTTCTTGTAAGTATTTCACCTTTCTTTTTCCCCTTCTTTACCGCCTCAGGCGAAGGACCACCTGAGGTGTGGGTAGTCTCTACCTCGTGTCGAGCTATCAAAGAGGCTGTAACCGGCTTCACAGCCGGATAGGCCGGATCTATCCCTACAGACATATTTTTCTTATAACAATGCCTTGATACCTAATTTCATCATTGGTAGGTTGTCTTGCGTTTGTTAACGGTATACCTCAATGACCGGTAATCAAATGAAGTCTCATTATGTTCGACCTCAACTCCTTTATTCACACGATGTAGACTTGCACCTTTGGCGGATTGTGTAGAAGACTTGAAGACATCAGTATGTAGCCACAGCTTTCCTAAGCTCTTGCTACCTTTTCATTGGACCAGTACCTGTGTGACTTCAGTGATCATGGGAGATCAGATTGTACTCCATTGTATACAGATATCTTTAGATTGATTATGAGACTGATTTTACTGGGCCTTGTTCGTGACTATGACGGTCGTTGGCATGTAACCACATTTGTATTTTCCTATTAATGGCCATGGACAGTTGTTTGGTATATGTTCACATGGATCTGCAGTGTAATTCAAATTGGCATCCATGTATGCAAAGTCAATACAAATTGTAATGAGCAACTAGTTCTTCCAGCTGGGTCCCCATTACTCCACTTCTAGGTTTTTATAATATATTTCGGTCATCACAGATACTCCTCTAACCTCACACATTAGGGGGCATTTATTATAGAAAGATTTCCCTCACCCTTTGCAATCTTGCACAGAAGGTCTTTTTCCATTTTCCTATGCAGACTTGAAGTCCCTTTTTACAAATACTAGAGTTAAAAATATAATTTTTCCATATATACACACCTTTCCTACTATACAACATGTGTCTATGTAGGTTGCACCACTACAGCCTACATACATCGGGAAATGTTCCCAAAATTGAAAAATGGTGTCGGGTTTCCATGTCACATCACGAGATCAATGATCCTTGTCCTTCCATATACTGGAAATGTTCTGAATTGGCCCTTCAGTTCCACTTGAAGGCTATAAATGGGCCAAGTCCGAGCTATGGAAAAGAAAAGAAAGAATTCAACTTTAAGAGCAAAGTTACTCTGGAGAAATTATTCACTTCACATTGAGTCTGCATCCATTTGTCCTTTAAGTCTGAACACATTGTTCATCCCACAAACTCTTCCCTTATTGATTGAGAACTTCATTGTCTCTCTTACATGAGCTTTCCTTTGGTGGAGGATTGAAGTAGTGGAGGCCCAATTGGAAGGAACTTAGTTTCTTGGTTATGAACCATGCCGACACGGAAGTCTGTAACTTATTCACTTCTGCTAATTATATCTTAATAGAAATACTCTTTTCTCATCCAATTAACATCTTGCAAATATTTGAATTATTATTCCATGGGCGTATTTGTTATGAATGTTGATGTATTATGTTATTGAATGTGCTCAACGGTGGACTTCATCCAATGTCTGGAAGAGGTAGGATTTTTATCTTGTCTTGCTAGCATATTTGTTTATATAGCCTACTTGAGAGTAGAATTGATTTATGCAGTCATTTCCGTCTGTTGTGGTTTACCCCTAGCCATAGAAAGATTTTCCTCGTAACACTACCTTCCTTAATATCTTATATTGAACCCCTATAAAGTTCTTCCATGGCTTCAGGTTGTGAACATGACCTTCGCGAACCAATATACATTTTTTTTTCCTCTACTTGTGTAAATTCAATAGCACCTTGAACTTATTGTTGAACTTCAACAATGTTTGTTTCTTTAGATTCATTTGGCATATTTTGTGGCCAATGAAATGGAGTCTTCAACATTGTATCTTCATTTGTTGAGCTTGAAATTATGTCACTTTGACTACTGAAAAAAGACTCCCACCAAACAGAATCAGCAACATCAAAGTACTCATATGTATCCTTAATGGATTTTTTTATTTCTTCCAGGAATTCAGAATAATCTACATCTCTTTTAGGCCTCTGTGCATTATGTATTTCAGCAACTGATTGTAAAAATAAGAAATTTGATGCAAATTTTGGATGATCTGGAATGAACTTCAAAAATGATAAACCTGATGAAGGCCCCCATTCTATAGTAGTTGAATATTGCTTCCCCATATAAGTGTTTTCCCATCAATTTTTTTGAAACAAAATTGATGTTGGAATCTAATGTCATTAAGTTTCTCAATACATTTTTCTTCACGATACGATCCTGAATAAATCTTCACATGTCAACAGTTTCTTCTAATATATGAAAAAACAAGCTCTGGAATGTATGTTTTCTTAATACATTCAATCAATGATGGTAGACTTCCAACATTTTTCCTCTTCAATGTTACTGAAAAACAATTGAACATTTGATCAAAAATTTTATGAGTGTGTCCAACAAGAAGGAAACCAACTTTCACCTTTTAAGAGATTCTCATTTCAACAAGCATGCTTAGATATCCAAACAAAATTTGATTTTTATTTTCACGGCTAGTGTTTTCCAACTGTAGATAGATAACTTGAGGAATATTTACATACCAGTGAATGAGCACATGATGAATTATGGTGATGGTCATAATTGCATCATTATGAATATTTGGAGTTGTGAAGTAAACCCTTGGACACATTTTTCCATTGAAAACCATACAACCAACCAAGTGAAACTGAATGAAATTCTCTTGCTGTAAATTTTTGGGTGTATGGACAAAATGTGGTAGAAGTGTTTTCTTCTGGTCCATGCCATCAATTATCATACCTAAATATTTGTTTGGATCATCATAACACTTCTTCTGATGTTTGTACAACTTTTGTATTTCACTTGATTGTTGATTTTGATGTTCTTGAAGTGATTTGACTATGGAATATGCACATGACATAAAATGAAAATGAAAATATTGATCGTATGTTTTCATAGTTGATAACTATTCAATTTAAAAAAATAAAATAGTAAATACATACCTCTTTCTGCCCCTTCAGATTTATCTCTTCTTGGTTTAAGAGTAACACATATACTACAAATCTTGTAAAATATGCATATGTAATAAAATTACCATTTCCTTCAACACCTTCAGCATATCCTTTGTACAAGTTGTAGATTTCCTTCCTTGAGAAATTATCTGGAATATGTGTTGTGTCTCTATCTGGCGTATGCTCTCCATGTTTGGAAAAGAAATCACGCATCCATGACAATGTAGTTTTTGTCAATGGCCCTCTCGCTCATCCATGATGTACATTTGACTTAAATGAAGGATATTTTTCCAACCCTGTCTGGATTCTTTATAGACAAAGATTATCAATTGAGTGAATATTTTTTAAAGCCTTTCTGCAAACTAAAATATTCCCAATGTGATAATCATATCTTATATTGGTGGATATCATGCACCCCATCAAATATGAATTTTGCATGATCTTATTCATTGACAAATATGTCTTCCTTTTATTCAAGGAATACATGTAGTCCATGTTTTTCAAACAATTATTTTGACAACATTCACTTGAAATCAATTCACTTATGGAAATTGATTTAGTGAGACTATTTCCTAGACCTTGTATAACTAGAATGATTTGGATTAATATAAAAATGTCTAATCCTGGTCCTAGACACAATGTTTCTTTGCAATGTATTCACTATTTCATCATCCTCACTAGAAGGATTTTCCTTATCACCACAAGGAGTATCAAGCAAAACATTGTCAGGAGACTGGACTAAAGAATGTCGATCACCTTGATTTGTTGCAATTGAATGATTGAGAACATCATCATCAACATAATCATTTGAAGGAAAATCATCATCAACATTGTGTCCTCCATTGACGTAATCATCTTCATTGCTTTCAAATCCCCACTTGAGTGAAAATTTTCACCATCATGCTTAGTGCCTTGAAAATCTTCATTAGTATCTTGAAAAACCTCACTTGGAGGAAAATCAGCATCAACATTGTTGCTTTTTAATTTATCACTCGGGAAAGAGTGTCCACCAATGGCGCAATCATCTTCACTACTTTGAAAATCGCCACTTGAGAGATATTTTTCATCATCCTCATTACTGGCGATAAAATCCTCAGTTGGAGGAAAATCTTCATTATCCTCATCGGTACCTTGAAAATCCTCACTTGGAGGAAAATCATCATCACCAACATTGCTTATTTTAAACTCTTCATTCGAAAAAGACTGTCCAACATTGCCATAATCGTCATCATTAATTTTAAAATCCCCACTTGGGGGGGATTCTTCATCATCTTCATTTGTGCCTTGAAAATCCTCACTTGGAGGAAAATCTTCATTAGTACTTTCAAAATCCTCTCTTGGAGGAAATTCATCATCACCAACATTGTTGTCTTTAAATTCCCCACTGGGGAAAAAGTGTCACCATTGTCATAATCATATTCATTGCTTTTAAAATTTCCACTTGAGGGAAATTCTCCATTATATTCATTGGTGCCTTGGAAATATTCATCGATACCTTGAAACTCCTCACTTAGAGGAAAATTTTCATCTCAGTCATTTAAATGTTGATCATAGTCTCCACTTTGACCTACATTTTGATTATTTTCATTACTATTAAAATGTTGAATAGATTTATCACCATAATATTCCCCCTCTTCATCATCGTTGCCTTCAAAGTCCTATGATTTAGGACTTTCAAGAGGAACATGTTGAATAAAATTGCTTACACTATGATCAAAATTATGACTAGCTGGAAAATGCGACGCCTCATTTGCATTGCAAACATTCCTATCGCATTTCTTAGTCCCAACAGAAGAGGCATGCAAACAATTTGTTGATGTCTCAAAAATAAAATCGTTTTTATCTGACGAAGCCATCCCTTCTCTCTAAGAACATAAAATTATACAAATGCTCACCCTCCCTATGACATTATTATAACATGCATAATGATATTTTCTCTCTAAACGCCCCCCCCC
>ML813992.1:79973-91261 GCA_009831015.1 Picea engelmannii | reverse complement strand
TGGACTTTGCTCACGTTTGCAAGTGTGTATTAGGACGGCAACACTTACCATAGGCTGCTCAAGGGTAGGTGCAGAAGTCATACCCTATAGATCCATGTGTGAAGGGGACCATGAAAAAGGGGGTTCCAAAGGAATATGCAATGCCATCTGCTTCAAAGTTGAAGTGTTTGAATTATGGGTTGAAGCAAGTTAAGGAGTGAGATGTGGACTCCATGCTTGAAGTGCCACCTCTTGTGGGAAAGGCTATGGTTGGGCAAGAGAGATGAGCACCAAAGAAAAACATGAGTTTTTAATTTGTGGAGGTTGACATTCTTAATAGCTTGTTGTCCCAACTGAGGGGGAGAATATGTAATCTAGTAGCTTTTACCATCCTTGTGAAGTCTATAGTTCTTGGAAATCCCATCATAGTATGGTCTAGTATGAAACTAGTAGAGATTTCCAAGAAGAATGTTATAACAATCTAATGGTGTAATATCACAATCAATAGTATCAATGAAAACTCTAATGGAAAAAGTGATAGAACACCTATGTGTGATGGGTATGGACAACCCTACGTCTTTTTCCCATTCAAGATGATATGGTTGTGGATGAGGTGTTGTAGGGAGTTGGAGTGAGTCAACCAACTGCTGAGAAAGTAGGTTAATTTCGTTGCCAATGTCCATGATGAGTTGTCCAAGTTTCTACCCAATCTGGAAAGTGTGAGTGAAGAGGACTTCTTGCTCTAGATCAACATAATACTTGTCCAAGAGGACCAGCAAAGGGTTAAAGAAATCTGAAATTGGGATTGTGATACTCAAGTTCCTCCAATTGTTCCTCAGAGACATGGTCTTGGATTATATGTTTCATATCAGCAAGGAGAGCCTTGGACTTTTTGTCTTGCAAGGTGCAACATTCATCATCAAAATGCCCAAACCATTAATGATAAGAACAGTTTTTGCACTTCCCTCGACCAATAGGATTGGATGTCTCTAGAGCAAAAAACCAATGGTCGTTGAGAGAGTAGGGAAGGAAATCCCTCATACATAAGGGTTGTGTTAGTTGTTGGGCGAGTTGATTAGCCTTAGCTTTGATTTTTTAGGTTAGTTGGAAGGCATGATCCAATGGGGAGATAGGGAAGAATTCTAGTTCTATTCCAATGCAAGGAAGCTAACTAGAAATGAGCTTGACACAAAAGGCATTTGTAGAATCCCTTACCTCACGTTTGATGGACAGTTTGTTGAAGTCCTTGATGAACTACTAGACTCAATGTCCAAGAGTCTATCAAAAAATCATTGCATCCTTGTACCCTAATAGGTAGAACCACTTGTGGAAGATGTCTTTGAAATCATCCTAAATGCCAATGCGATATTGAAGGTTGCAAGTTCTTGGGTGTGTTTCTACCACCACATGAGGGCTTGTCCTTCCATGTGTACCTCAACTACAAGGATTTTCTGAGCATCTATTGGAGGAGGCTAAATTTTGAAGTAGGCTTCTGAACTATGAATCTAAGAGTAAAGCATGCCCCTATTTAGGGCTTTGAAAGTCTATTGGGCAATGAGTACACCCAAGAGAAATATTGAAATAAGGTTATAGTTGGTATTGCAAGGTATGTTGGAGGGACTATCACTAAATGGTGAGGAGTTGCTAGAACTTATTCATCATATCATGTATCATTTTATCTTGAAAACATTTGTTATTGTTAAGCATGTTCTTATTGTCAGTAACAAGAGTTACTAGCAAGAGACATTGTATCTCCTACATTTGTTCAACCAAGATTTGGACAAGGCTTGAGTCCTGAGTCCTGAGAGTCTCCAGAGTCATTGGCAAGTTTACGAGGAGAGCCATAGGACACAAGAAATGCTTGAAAAAGTAGATTTTTGCAACTAGGGATAATGATTCACAAGTTACATGCACAAACTGTTATGTCTCAATCATTGATGTAGTGACAATGTTTTGAGGAACCCTATCAAAGGGGAAAATGAAAGAAAGTTGAAAAAACCAAGGGCTGAAATTTGTAAGAATATCACAGTTTACCACTTCATAAAATTTTAGCTCTAACCCTCTTGATCGCCCAGGGGATATATTTTAATTTACTATCATGGTCTCACGGCTTGAAAGGAAATCATCATATGAAGCTCCCAGCTCGTCACTTTGTTTATCCCCTGAATCGCTTGAAAAGGGCTTGAAGAAAGACTGCAGGCAAAAAGAAAATCCCAAAGGAGACAAGAATGGCAATGTTCTTGAGAAGTTCTAACCATAAGCTTTTGATAACAATTGATGTAGGCACACAATACAAACACAAATACTCACATAGAAAAAATAAAACCCAAGAGGGATACCAAGAACGCAAGTAGTAAGGAGATTTCCCCAATGTACACATACGGTACATTTTTATCGTATTATCTATTCACAGAACTACAAAATTGTTGGAAGGTGATCAAGTTTGACCATCTTAGGATTACAATAAAATATACATGTTTAGGTGAGTTATCAAGTGTGACCAAACGCTCTATGATATATGTGCAATGAGATAAGAAAATTAAAACATACATGAAAATGAACACAAGTATTTTTGGTCAACATGACCCTAGATAAAACCACCCCGGGGAAAACCAGTTTGGAATATGAGTGTATATATATGGAGAATAAAAAGTGGAATACAGCAAGTACAATAAACAAAAGAACCTGATACAATAGCAGCTTGATCCAAGCTGCAATACAAGCCCAACTAAAGCAAGTGCGCCCTAGGAAGGTGCTCCCTCCAAAAATGTTGTCTAGACCACTGAACTAGAGCTCTCTGCCAACTGGAAGCTCTGATGGAGAAAACCTCCCACAATACTCTGATACTGAGCTGTAGCTTCCCACTGAAACAAACCTCACTACAATCTGAGCTTTGAAAGTCCTCCCTGCTAATGATGCGCCCTCCTCACCAAGTGCACCCTCCTCCAAGCAAGAACCTCTCCATTAAATAACTGAGGACCTAAGCTTGTTGGATGCCTCCATGGATAGAAGCGCGCCCAAGCTTTCCTCAACACTAGCAACAAACCTCATCCTCATGCTCTCTCTCAAACTCTCCAAGTGAACAAATGAGTGAATGAGCTCCTCCTTGCCCTTTGCGCCCCTCTTGAACCTCCATAAGGAAACCTAAAGAATGGACGATTGATATCATCATATCTCATGTCCAATCAATGGTTGAGATCATCCCATAATAATCTCACTGTCAAACCCACTTTGGGTTAAGTTCCCTAAGTTCACTTTATGTCTCCTAATTCACCCACAAAGTGAATTAATAGTCACTTAGGGAGGTTGTAGTGGCTAGCTTAGGGAGGCTGCTTAAGAGGGCTGCTTAGGATGGTTGGAGTGGCCAGCTTAGGGGGGTTGCTTAGGGTGGTGGTATGACAGTTGTTATACAGCTGTCATACAATCCTAAGATAGCAAGTTAGGGCAGCCTCTAGAAGAGACAAAGGAAGTGACCTTTGGGAGCATTAGGAGGTGGCTCTTGGGAGCTTTAGGAGGTGGCTCTTGGGAACTTTAGGAGGTGACTCTTGGCAGCCAAAGGTAGGTATGACAGTTGTCATACATTCTTAGCGGGCTGCTTAGGGCAGCCAAACCAACCTATAAAAAGGGGCATTCACTTAACATTTACATACCTTTGTTTTGTTAGAGTCTTCTACTGAGGCAAGGCATCTATTTGTCGAAGTATTTTTTGTTGGTATATGACTGATATCTACTGGAATTTTCTGTTGGTATATGGCTGCTAGTTGTTGGAGTCTTCTGCTGGTATATGGTAGCTAGTTGTTGAAATATACTGTTGATACAAGCACTCTATTCTTGTTGAAGTCTTCTGTTGTTCCTTGCTGATATAAGGCTGCTACAAATACTATGTTAAAGCTGCCATAACTCTGCTACAGCAAGAAGGAAAGTCAGTTATATTTTGGTGAGTTTGTCAAGATGTTACTATAAGTGTTAGTTCAGCTATTTGTGAAGTTTGTAAGTGTTGAAACAAAGGTATTGTTTCAGCCCTCTGGGTCCTAGCTAGTTACTCTAAAGTCTTGTACTGATATTGTACTTTGTTGAAGAATCTAAAGAGAAGTTTTGGCTGGGTTTTCTACCCCAAGAGGGTTTCCCAAGGTAGACTTGCGTTCTCTTTGTGATTGTCTCACTTTCAGTGATCCTCATATATGCAAGATGTATTGGTATGTTGGTTGTGTGCTGTAAATTTTTAAATTTACCTACATGCATCATTTTTTCAACATGGTATCATAGCGTCCTTGAAAGAAGCCATTTCTACAGAGAGTTATTAGATTTGTGAATGAGACTACAATATTTCAGTTTTTGAAGGAAGTCAAAAACAAGGACAAGAGGATGTCAAGCACTGAGCTTGATGAGAAACTTGGGGGACTTGATAACTTCAGAGCATGGAAGTACAGAATATCCCTTGTTCTGGAAGAAAATGACTTATCAGATTATGTTATGGAAGAGGTTGCAGAACCTGAGGAAGAAGAAGAAGCTAAAGGTAAGTACAAGAAGAATTTGATAAGGGCAAAGAAAATAATTGCAGATTCTATAAAAGACCGTCTTATTCCTCATGTATCATCCTTGAAGACTCCCAAAGAGATGTTTGATGCTCTATCTCGTCTATATGAAGGAAGGAACATAAACAGAAAGATGGCTTTGAGGACTCAACTCTAAAATGTAAAGATGCAGAAGCCTGAATCTATTCATGCCTTCTTTACAAGAATTTCCCAGATTAATGAACAAATTATAGCTATCGATGACTCAGTTGAAGAAGTTGAGTTAGTAATGCCTACTTTGAATGGACTTCCGAAGTCATGGGACTCTTTCATAAGAGGAATTTGTTCAAGGAGTAAGTTAACAAAGTTTAGCAGGTTGTGGGAAGATTGTATCCAAGAAGAAGCAAGACCAAAAGAAAAATCTGTGGTAACATCTAAATGGTTATACAAAATCAAGCATGTTGCAAATGGTAGTATTGAGAAATTCAAAGCAAGGTTTGTAGCTCGTGGGTTCTCTCAGAAAGAGGGAATAAATTATGAAGAAGATGGGATGGAAACTACATCAGATGGATATAAAGACTGCCTTTCTAAATGGTGTGATAGAAGAGGAAGTGTGTGGAGCAGCCACAAGGATTTGAGACACATGACAGTCAGACATGTGTGCAGATTAAAGAAAGCCTTGTATGGCTTGAAGCAAGCACCCAGGACATGGTATGAAAGAATTGATAATTTTTTGATGAGCTTGGGCTTTATCAAGAGTAAAGCAGATTCCAATCTCTACTATAAGATTGAGAATGATGATCAGGTGATCTTACTATTGTATGTGGATGATCTGTTTCTAACAGGAAATGAAAACCTCATCACTGATTGCAAAAAGAAGCTTGCTTCAGAATTCGAAATGAAAGATCTGGGTCAAATGCACTATTTCCTAGGTCTGGAAGTGTGGCAGAATCCAGGTGAGATTTGTTTTAGTCAAGGAAAATATGTTGTAGAAATTATAAAGAAATTTGGAATGATGGATTGTAAATCCATGACTACACCTATGACGACAAATCCAAAGTTATTATGTGATACTTCATCAGAGATAGTGGATGCCACTTTGTATAGGCAAATGATTGGTTCATTGATGTATTTAACGAATACAAGGTCAGACATATGTTTTGTAACTTGTTGTGAACACTTTAAGTCAGTATATGGTTGAACCCAGACATGGTCATTTGATCGCAGCAAAACATGTGATGAGATACTTGAAAGATACCATTGAGTATGGTATCAAGTATGATGTAGATTGTGAGTTCAGACTACAGGGATACTCTGATTCAGATTGGGTTGGTAGTGTCACAAATCGTAAGAGTACTTCAGGATGTTGTTTTAGTTTGGGATCAGGTATGATCTCATGGTTTAGCAGGAAGCAAACCAGTGTTGCGCTCAGTACAACTGAGGCAAAATATATGGCAGCATGTTTAGCATGTACTGAAGTTGTATGGCTACGGAAATTACTTTCAGAATTATTTGATATTGAGTTAGATGCTACTAGTATTTGCTGTGACAATCAAAGTTGCATAAAGTTGTCAGTGAACCCCGTGTTTCGTGACAAATCAAAGCATATTGGAATCAAGTATCATTTTATCCTTGATGTGGTAGAAAAGGGAGCAATGAAGCTTCATTATGTGGCTACCAATGAGCAGGTTGCAGATGTGCTAACCAAACCTCTGTCAAAGGTGAAGTTTGAGTACTTTAGAGACAAACTTGGACTGGTCCCTCGTAAGAAGGAGTAAGGAGCTGCATATGGGATTCTAGTGACAGTAGCGGGGCAAGTCATTTACAAGTAGGATGTGAGCTATTCTATTTTATTTTTATCCAGTATGAAAAAGGATTGGCTCTAAGATTACTCATCCAGTATGAAAAAGGACTGGCACTGAGTAAGACAGTTCTTGGTGAACTGTATAGCTTCCTCTAGCATATGGCTAGTAGGACAATTCTTGGTGAACTGCACAAACAGTTCTTGGTGAACTGAGTGAATAAAAATACTGTAATGACAGCAGTGTGCTCACCAGAGATGCTACTGATCCCAATGCTAGATATGGATACAAAACTTCTCTTGATGAATAGATTCTACATGGATCAACAAGTCAATAGCCAAGTAAAGACAAATGGATGTAACACTTGGTACTAGGAAAATACCTTCCTTGCTAAGAGGGAGTGTTGAATTATATAGCTTTGGAAGCTATTTTCCCTATTGTAACTAACCATGTAAATAAAGTTTTCATATAGTGTTAACTTTATGTCAAGCATCAAACACATGACAAGTGTCGACCCTATGCCAAGACAACCATATGCCATGTGTCAACCTCATAGCACCTCTAAGAGGGCTGCTTATGGAGGTTGTAGTGGCTAGCTTGGGGAGGCTGCTTAAGAGGGCTGCTTAGGATGGTTGGAGTGGCCAGCTTAGGGAGGTTGCTTAGGGTGGTGGAATGACAGCTGTTATACAATCCTAAGATAGCAACTTAGGGCAGCCTCTAGAAGAAACAAAGGAAGTGACCTTTGGGAGCGTTAGGAGGTGGCTCTTGGCAGCCAAAGGAGGGCAGGTATGACCATTGTAATACAACTGTCATACATTCTTAGGGGGCTGCTTAGGGCAGCCAAACCAACCTATAAAAAAGGGCATTCACTTAACATTTACATACCTTTGTTTTGCTAGAGTCTTCTACTGAGGCAAGGCATCTATTTGCTGAAGTATTTTTTGTTGGTATATGACTGATATCTACTGGAATTTTCTGCTGGTATATGGCTGCTAGTTGCTGGAGTCTTCTGCTGGTATATGGCAGCTAGTTGTTGAAGTATATTGTTGATACAAGCACTCTATTCTTGTTGAAGTCTTTTGTCGTTCCTTGCTGATATAAGGCTTCTACAAATACTATGTTAAAGTTGCCATAAGTCTGCTACAGCAAGAAAGAAAGTCAGTTATCTTTTGGTGAGTTTGTCAAGCTGTTACTACAAGTGTTAGTTCAGCTATTTGTGAAGTTTGTAAGTGCTGAAACAGAGGTATTGTTTCAGCCCTCTGGATCCTAGCTAGTTACTCTAAAGTCTTGTACTGGTATTGTACTTTGTTGAAGAATCTAAAGAGAAGTTTTGGCTGGGTTTTCTACCCTAAGAGGGTTTCCCAGGGTATACTTGTGTTCTCTCTGTGATTGTCTCACTTTCAGTGATCCTCATATATGCAAGATATATTGGTATGTTGGTTGTATGCTGTAAATTTTTAAATTTACCTACATGCATCATTTTTTCAACAAAAAATTTATTGATTATGTTCAATCAGACCGACATTTAGAACTCTTTATGATCAATACTCATGATATACACACACACTGCAATTTAGCAGAGCAGAGTTGATGATAAAGAAAAGAATGCTATACTTCACAAGACTGGAAAATTCAATTCAGGATCAAAAGCAAAGAAGAAAAAATTGACTGTATGGAATGTGTACTTTACAATGAAGCTCGCACAAAGCAAGAGTTCCACAATAACTAAAATTGAAAAGCATGGATGTGGTGCCAACTAAAGATGTAATTTATAAAATACCCACCTGTCAAGGCCGTCTCCGTGTCACTCTTTGTTTCAGCTTCAAAGTGAGCACCTCCCCAGTCCATCGACTGCAGGGACATCATAGTTAACACTTGAGGTTGCATATTATAAGTACCACCTCCAGTATTTTGCTCACCTTCACCTCCTTTTCTCAGATTGGTACCAGCAGAAGTTTCTGCCCGAGATTGCACAGCAATAGAAGGGGAAGGGGACCCCCCTGACATGGATCCTGATAAAGTACCCATGGAAGGTTCACCGTTTCCAACCCGTCCAAGATCCTTCTTGTTGTCAACTAGGAAGGTACCAACTACTACCTGCAAGTATCCAAAATAAAAGGATCTTATAGATAAATATCTGGTAAAAGTTTATGCAGCCAAGAAATTGGAGTGTTGTCACCTGTACAGGGCTTGCTGCCATGAGAAGGCCTCCCACTCCACCCCCAATAACACGACCATCAGACCCAGCTAATGAAACACTAAGGCCACCAGTTCTTGTGTGAGTTCCTCCAGTATCAGTGAGTAGAAAGGAGCCTGACAATGACAAAATCTCAAACCGTCCCTGAAAAATATTAACAAGTTGAATCACTGATGTCAATAGACATTAATAATGACAAGATGACTCATATGTACTAGAGGCAATTGTGAATTGTAACAAATGAGCCAACAAAAACAAGAAATAGAAAACTTGTACAAAATCTACTATTTTACAATTCATCCAGATCTCCACTTATGCTATCTTATTATACTGGCAAAGTTGTGAGTTTTCACTACCATAGTCAACCCTGAAATTCATCAATTTGAGGAACAAAATAGAATTCCAACATATTGCATATCCGTACCTCATATGTTACAGTGCCACCTGACATAGCTGGTTGGCGAAGAGTCACATTTGAAATAGCTCCATTAGCAGAGAGTACACAAACTGCCCATGGTCCATGTTGCATAAAAGCCATTATTTTCTTACAGACATCCTGCATGCCAAATACCAAGTTTATATATACATGAGCATCCTTCAAGACTTCCGAAACTAGTTCAAGCTTCAAGCTTTCTTGGGAAACCAATTTCGGCTTTTGAAATTCGATCCTATTTTGAAGATACACCAATTTTGAGAAAAAAATAAATTCTATATTAATATAACATCTGAATGCCTAAGATACATCTGAGAAATACGATGAAGAAATTAATTGGCCATTTAGTTCAAAGGTTTGGCATTACAATCAAGTAGATATTACCAACCAAATCTACTCTGTAGCCAAGGTAAACTATAAGCAACAATTACAGTTATTAGCAGGAAGAATATGGCAATAAACAGACAAATCTTATTAGCTGTTTATCACCAATTAGTTATTTTTGAACATTTTATCAGAAGCCAAGTTTGGCAATTATGTAAATATATTTTAAATGTCAACCAATGTTTTCCACATAAGATTTTGAAATTCATTAAATTTGCTGATGTTCACATGAATTTGTAGTGAGCTACCTATTTTTCTTGTGCATTCACCAACAGCCAATATCTTTATTATTTTACAGATTCAAAAGATTCACCTAGCCATCTAATTAGCCTAAGAAAGCTAACAAGATGCAGTCAGGACTTGCTTGCTTCTATAGTTCCTGCTCACAAACCATAATGTCAGTTTATATTCATAGAAAATCATTGTTACACAGGGATGCATCCCCGAGGATAGGGAACAGGCTCTCCGTGCTCCTGGGACGGGGGTACTCCAACGGGGATGTTCCCCCACATCCCCTTTTGACAGGATTGCACGGAAATGCATAAGGGAATGCCCCTTTCAAAAACAGAAACGTTCCCACCTAAAAAGCCACGCTCCCACATCCCCTTTGACCAATTTTAACAATGCCAGCTGAGGTTAAAAGAAATCGCAAAAAAACAAAAACAGAACCGTGTATAAATTATACATTTTAACCTAATGTTTAATTCTTCTTGCCCCCCATGAGTTCTCATCCATTGCTGCCCATCATTTTCCTGTGCTGTCACCATGAGATTTCTAAGTTTCTGCTGCATGAGGGGGGTCCTGTACTGGAGCAGTGCTGTGACAGTGACCGTGGTTGAGTGAGTGCGCACTGTATTCTAACTTGTATGAGCCGTAAGGCTCTGTAGGTACATCAGTGTGAGGGGAACCATGTGAGGGAGAGTCGAGACCATCAGCCTGTGACTGCTGGGTGCTATGAAACAGAAACTCTGCTCTTGGATGTTGTGGACTGCTGGAACAGTGGAAACCTTGCTGCTGGATATTTATTATTGTAGGTATAATTAAAACTTAATACCTCGAGCATTTGCCATACTTCGCTGTTGGATATTGTGGGTACAGAGAATACTTATTCTTTGCTGCTTTTGGACAGTAAATACCTCAAACATTTGCTATTACCTTGCTGTTGGTTGTGATGTTGCTGCTGGGAGAAAATTCTTAGCATTTAATGCATTCAATTTCAGATCTGAAAATTACTTCCAAGTGACCTCAAACAGTAGACTAGGGCTGTTATCACTGAATAATTTTACACTGAAGTATGACAGAAAATTATAGCAAAAGCAAAAAATCAGAGAGAAATCATCCCTGCACAAGAGACACAAATTTCTGTTTAGTAAAATTTTCAGTTTGAGAAATTCTGTGGACAAAAACTAGTCCTCCGCAAATTACAACTTCAGCAAAATTCTGGAAAATATTCCAACTTACAAATCTGGACGGCCCCTGCATCAGCAATTATCCTCACGCATGCTGTATAGACCTGCAATAAATGCGTCGTACGGTCTCACACGTGTGGGTGTATGGTCTAACTGTTGTACGAACCCATATGTGCGGTACAGCCTGCAATAAACGTATTGTACAGTGCGCAAATGCAGCTGTTCCTGTTGCTGTATGCTCTGCACGTGTGGTACAGACTGTGTGGATCACACATACAACCTGTTGTCCTCTTCCTCTCACACGTGTGAGCTCACACGTAACCTGTTCTCCTCCTCCTCTCACACGTGTGAGCTCACACGTGCGGCCTCCTCTCCTTGGCTGAAAAAATAGAGAAAGAAAGTCCAGAGACCCTAGATCAGATTTGACAAAGTGAAGAATTTCCTTCGCTGAAATTTGCCTCCCCAATCTCCTTGGCAAGAGTGCTCACTCACTCATACCAACACCATTATGACAAAATGAGATGTGTGTTGCCTCCTCATATTGCCTCCCCTTTTATAGGAGTCTAATGA
>ML813992.1:41734-58729 GCA_009831015.1 Picea engelmannii | reverse complement strand
TTCGAACTCAAACAATTCTTCTCATTATCTCCTTCGAATGTATGAATGTGCTAGCTCAGTTGTGGTATATTGTATCCTCCTCTCTCACTCCTCAGATGACAAATGCACTATGGATGGTACATTATTGTTTCACCATGATCTATCTTGATATTCCATGTATTGGTGGTTGATTTGGATGTGATGCTATAATTTCTTGGTTAGTCATGAAAGTGGTAAACACTAAAATGAAATTCGATAGCACATCATAACATGCATAGTTTTATTATTTGCCTCATTCTACCTTGGGGGGTAATATTTTTTCCTTTATAAGTGTTGTCATTTCTTGGGTAAATTTTTACTACTGGGTAACTAGCCAAGGTAGCATTTTCCACATTCTAACCATGCTAGACGCTTTCCACTATCCTTGTTTCACTTCATTTCGTCCATAAAATAAAATAAAATCTCTATCCTAATCATGTATGACTTATCAAATGTTAACAAAAATGTCTAATGAAGAAATCCTAAGTTAATAAAGCCAAAAAAGGCTAGAGGTGAAGAGCAATAAAGTCAAAAGCCAAAAATGTAAAGCTTGAGTAATGCCACCTCGCTAGGAGGCCAATGCCCCTAGTCCCTAGCTTGTATATGAATATCTAAAGAAAAAGGGACTTGTTCAATAAAATGAACACATAAAGAAAAAGGTAAAAAGGCGTAGTAAGAAACAGTCTTGAGGACAGGTAACTCAATGCTAAAAGCTCCCTCTTGAAGGTTGTTGTATCAAAATCCTAGCTCATGAAAGCTAGATGAATAAAATAACAAGACCTATGCATATAAAAGACTTTGAGGGTCATCACATGAAATCTTTCCATTCCCCTTTTTCATAATTATTCATCACATTACCTATCTTTCACCCAAGGGCTTGGGAAATAATTGTTGTCCTAGGACTTGTCACATGTATAAGGGTTAACGTTGTTCCCCCTTGGTAAAACTTAGGTAAATATTAAAACCAATCCTTATTGTTATGTTATGCTAAGATAGATCACTTGGTGTGTATCACCTAATGGCTTGCTAAGAAGCTAGACCCATCATTCCAAGTGGGTACCTTGCATTGGGATCCATGTACCATGCCTTAAGATTTATGACATTGCATTGGGATTCGTGTACCACGCCTCAATATTTGTGACATTGCATGGGGATCTGTTTACCATGCCTCAAGATCTGTGACACTGCATTGGTATCCATGATGCTTATTTGGGATTTGTGTACTCATTTTTGTCACATCTATAGAAATTGAGATCTATGCCATTTGCCTTGGGATCCATGTATCGCATCAAGATATGTGTCACTACTTTGGGATCCATGACAGTGCATCAAGTCGTGATAGGGATGCCATGTCATCACACTTGCCACATGGACCACTCATATTTGATCTTCTTGCTCAATTGGACATTGTACTCACACATGCATTATTATTCCTTCCTTGGACCACACGTGGAAGCTTATTCCTTCCTTGGACCACACGTGGAAGCTTATTGATGCACTTGAGGATTCCTAGGAGGTGGTTATAGGTTGTTGTGTGGTTACAGGTGGTTATGTTGACTATAGGATGATGTGGCACTGACCACAATGATTTACTTGAGGATCACCCTTATTGAGGAGGTCACACGTGCCATTTACATTGGAATCTACCTTGGACGTCACGTACGTGTGGGGGTCACATCACACACTTGGAGGTTGTTATTTTGTGCTTTGACCACTTCTTGGCTCATGGGAGTTGGTTAGAAGGGCACTTGAGTCCTTGGACCATGTTTGACTTGTTCTTCACTCATTTTTGGGACATTGGCACACTTTATGAGACGACACACTTCTTCTAGGCCTTTTTAGTCCACATGTGTGAGTCAGTTACCAGAATCGGACCAGTCATTGAACCAGTCGGCCCCAAAAACCGGAACCGGAAAAAAAACGATCACTAAAAATACATAAAATATTCAAATTTTGAAAAACAAATACATATTCATGTGCATCCATGTGAATCCAAACCATTATACACATATTCATATTCATCCCTGCAATCAGCTCTCTAAACTCAAGAAAAACCCTTAGCTCAAAAACTCAAGAGAACCCAAATGAGTAGTGTGAGTGAAAGAGAGGGGGTGGGGTTGCCTTTATAGCTTCATTAGGGGCTCTAGACAATTCTAGAAGCTTCCCATGCATGCCCCCAACCCTAAATTTTTTAAAAAATCTAATTTCCCCTAACCTTTTTCCAGCAGTGGGTTGTCTTCACGGAACCAGCCGGTTCAGGCAAAAAAACTGATTCCGTACGAAACTGGTCAGGGGCGGTTCGGACCAGTGGGGGCTCAGAACCGGTCGGACCAACCGGTTTTACTGATTCCGGTTCGGTTCTTGTAACACTGTGTGTGACCCTATGTTGTTGTATTTGACCATTTTGAGGGGGGCGCTCATGTATTGGAGGGTTTTGAGGATTACTTTGTCCCATTTATTGTATTTTTCCCATGGTTTTGACTTGGGCCAATGGTTTTTGCTCATGGTTTTGAGTTAGCGCATTGTATTACTCATTGTATTGAGGAGGCTCCTTAGCTATAAAAGGAGGATGCCTCTCTCATTTTCGTTGTTGGAGATTAATGAGAAGACTTGCCTAAAGAAGTTCGTGTAAATCTATGCTATTTAATGTGATGTTTTAGGCTATTGTTCAAGGGTTTGCATAGGCTATTTTTTAGGTTCGTTGGAGGGCAAAGCTACTACAAGGCCAAAGAAGTGCAACTTGCTCCACTTGGAGGGGCATCTAAGGTATATCTTTATTGCCTTAAATCCCTTTGACCATTGAAGATTTTGTTCTTTGCATTGAGGTAGGACATCTAGGGGCTCTTCCCTCTTGCAAATGGCCATGTTTTGAGATCGCCTTAGTGGTACTTGGAGAGACTCCCTAGTGGATCGATCCCCCCATCCAAGCCTTAAAGAATCCTATTTTCCCTAGGTGATGCTTGGTAGGTAATCCTCTTCAGGTACCTTCAGCTTTACCTCATCTTAAAACCCTAAGCTTCACTTCGACTTGTGCAATAACCCCATAGCCCTTCCTAAGGCATTGGTCTATCTTTCTCTTCAACACAAAAAAACCCAAAATTATCCTTTCCTTTTTGTTATTTTTATTTTGTTTTTGGCAATCTAGGGTTTGATTTTGCTTCATCTTTTATCTAGATTTCTTGGATCTAAGAAGTTTCAATGGTATATCTAATGCTTAGATCTAATACACGCTAACTTGCTCTTCAAGGAATACATTTTGGTGTTAGCATATACAAAGGTTTTAGACCTAAGTTTCGTTGTCCATATTTTTTGGATCTAACCTTTTACATACTTGAGGCGCCCCTTGAAATGCTCAATTTGATTATTTTTGTGGGATGCCCTAAATCAAGTGCTTGGAACGTATGGTTTTGACCTTCAATTAGATTCATTAATCAAAGAAATTTTGCAACGTTGAAGCATTATCATGGTTTATGCATTCATACTAAGTGAAACAACATGGGAATAAGGTGAATGATCTAGTCTCTTGCTGATTTTTATTTGATCCTTTCTCTGGCTACAAATATGAATACATACTTTGATAAATGTTGGATTTTTCATGGTTTACATCATTATCTCTGCAACATTATGTTACTTCCTTTCTCTAGACTATCTTCAGTAACAAATCGATGCTGATGGAGGCCCAACGACCTCACTAAACACCAAAATGTTATCATTTTTGGGTCACTGTTTGAGGGTTTTATACACAGTCCAGACTGCAGAGTTTATGCTTCATTGATTATGCTTAAATACATAGTGAATCTTGCTCGCTAAATTGCATGTTTAGACAGTTCTATTCTTCTCCTTTATGACCAGCGTTTGTGATCTTCCTTTAGCTTTATTTCTGGTGCAAACATATTCCGTGGACTGTCATAATTCTCTGATTTGAAACACAACAAAACTTTCACTGTAATGTGGACCGGTAACTAGTAATCTTTCATGGTTTTTGGCACATAACTTCAATGACAAACAAACAAAGTCTATCTCTGATTGCATTTGGTTATTAGTATGCTCATTTGATTGCTCTCCTTGTCATATAAATTTGCTACATAAAAACTGTCTATGTGATAATACTGTCTTAATCTGATCATTAAAACCTTACTGTTGGTACATGCTTTATTCACTGCCTTATCACGTAGTTTGACATCATTTATTACAGCATTGATCTATGGTTACAGTTGAATGATAATGGTCTATGGTGAATGCTAACAAATGTGTTTGTTTCCATTGTATAACTATCTCATACACTAAGCACAAGACTGCTCCCTTTTCATTGGTTAAATAACTCATTGGGTCAATTCAATATTGCTCTCCTTGTGGTTTAATAACAGCAGTTTGCATACTTCTTTCATTGCCCCCATAACTGGAAATGGTTCTTGGCACACAATCTTTGGATGACAATGATAATGGTTTTAAACGATGAATGATGAATGATGAATGGTGATACACATTGCTTTTATTACTTTGGCACTCACGTTGTTCTAATTTGAAGCAATTCAAACACCTCATGTTCCAAGCACTTTAAATGAGCATTGTTGTCTAAGTCTAATATTTCACAATCTCATTGATGATTTGGCATTTTCTTCGCTCATAAGTGAATGTGTTTTACCCTTGAGAGAAGATAGTGTTGAGCCTGTCAAACCAAGTCTTGAAGATCTCCCTCTCAACACAACGACCAGACTTAGTTTGACCCCTAGGAATACCCTCCTTAGCTTAGGAACCCTAGCCTTAAAGTGAAGAGCCAAGGCCACTGAGGTGACAGTGGGTAGCTTTCCTAGTAGTTGCCCCAAGCTCTCCTTCGCAGGGCGGGACTTTCACTTAGCAAGAGTTTGAGCAGTAACAGGAGTCACCCTCAAGACCCTAGGTAAGTCGATTTGGTGTGGTGTGATATTTGTCATCAAAATGGATTTCTTTTACCTCATCTTTTCGAATTCCTATGTCAATCAATTTGGCATGATGTTGGTCCCCGTCTTTTTGCAAGAGATTTATGTCTTTTCCTTCACCACTCACCCCCCCCTCACTACCTTTGATCTTTTGGACCTTGTTAACCCCCTCACTACCTTTGATCTTTTGGACCTTGTTAACCCCCTCACTATCTGTTCTAGTTTCGAACAACCTTAGCAACTCTCTCATCTTTTGCATATTCAGCCAATATTCCCTCTCCATCCTGGTTCTACTATAAATATTGCATGCAGCGTGAGAAGCATGCAGCACTGGAAGCCTGGATAAGGAATGTGCAACAACAATGTTATGTGCAACAACAATGTTTATGTCTTTCTTGTATTGAACCTCAAAGTCAAAACCTTGTAGTTCACTTACCCACTTTGCTTGTGGTTCACTAAAATTTCTTTGGGATAACAAATGCTTCAAACTTTGATGGTTCGTTCATATGGTGAAGTGTTGTACCAATAATTATGGCTTGAATTTTTCTACAGCATGCATAAGGGCCAACACTTCTCATAATTGATGCATAACAACTTTTCCTTGTCAGTGAATTTTCTGCTTTCCAAACCAACAGGCTGCTGATTTTGCATGAGCACAGCCCTTATCAAGTGCTCGAAGCATCACATCCCACTACAAACAGCTATGAGAAATCTGGAAGTGCAAGTACAGGGTTAGACATTATTACCTTTTTCAGTTTTTGGAAGGTAGCCTCTATTGCACCCTTCCATTTAAATTGATCCTTCTCGGTAAGATCTGCCTCCAAAACACTTCACAAACTTCCTATTGAAATTATGTATCCCATTAAATCCTCTCAATTGAGTCACATTTTTCAAAGTGGGCCAGTCAAGTATGGCTTGAATCTTCGCTGGAGCAACTTTTGTTAAAATATTCGATGTGCTCGTTTTACCACAGACAATATCACAATATTGTCACCCAACCATAGGCACACAGCCACCCCCGAGCACCATAACCTTTGCTAGATAGAATGTTTCCGGAAGCAGCACTAGAACCAACAGATAACCAAGAGAGCGCATCTTTCTCCAAAGATAGCACACCAGATAGAAAGTCCCAAAACCACAGAACAAGAACAATACTCAACTGCAGCAGTTGCAATTGCACTTACCAAGAATACCACCAAGACATACTAGAAGGTAGGGCACATATCTTAGGCTAGATAGCGCTAGAGAGAGAGACCAAGAATCACCCCAGAAGTTCCACCTTCCATTCTTGCAGCTGCAGCTTCAAACTTGCACTATGCTTGAGAGAGTGAGTGAAGTGAGTGTTTCCAAATGAGCTAAAGCGCCCTATATTTATAGTGCTCCTTGTCACTTTTCTAGGCCGACTTCTCCTTTTGGAGGGTAATACTTTAATATTATTTATTTACTAAGCCAACTTGTCTTCTAGGGTTTTTACATATCTGTTTAGGATTTCTCTTGCTTCCGGAATATTCTATTCTAGCCAAAGGTTACAAATGGAGGTTAATACCTCCCGCAACTACCATAATATCAACATTCCCTCCTAGCTAGGGTGGTATTAACTGTAATGGTCTCAAACACATCCATCCATTTCACATGGTATGGGCAAGGCTCACATAGTCTTGCAAACCATTCAACATGTAGCATTATCGTAGCCACACAGGTTATCTCATGATCACGCAGATCAAGTCACGAGCATCGTCATCACTATCCATCTACCTGGCAATCAACTCCAACACTACTGGTTGGCACACCAGCCTAGGAAACACCTTCAACACTATTGGTAGTCTCCATGGAAATCAGGTAGTAGCACACAGTTACTACAATGCCATACAATAGATCACAACAGTGTCCATCCATAGTAGTACACAACTTCTATCCAGTGGTACACAACCACTCCTAGTAGTGCACAACTACTATCTAGTGACACACAGTCACTACCAGTGGAACACATCCACCACAATAGTACATAGTTGTTGTCCAGAGACACACAGTCTCCACTGCAATAAACTCATAGTTGCACAAGCTATCACCATGCAGTACAACAGTCTCCTGGCATCAAATCATATCATCATTTGCATCATCTCTCGAGGCCATAATCCATCTGAGTAATCGAGCATGATGTTGAATAAGTCATGTGTTGGACTCAGCGCACTCAACAAAGTGTCTCACATAAGTCACTCACTCAACAGTGTGTTGGACCATTCTTCTAATCCGGACATACGTCCTAGAAGAATGATTGTCCCAACAGATGTTGAAAGCCCCGCAATGAGCTACAAGGACCATTCTTCTAATTTGGACATACGTCTTAGAAGAATGGTTGTCCTCCCAGATGTTGAAAGCCACATCATGGGCTACAAGGACCATTCTTCTAATCTGAACATACGTCCTAGAAGAATAGTTGTACTCCCAGGATGTTGAAAGCCACGTCATGGGCTACAAGGACCATTCTTCTAATTCGAACATACGTCCTAGAAGAATAGTTGTCCTGGACCATTTCCCCCCTCTACCTACTACTGTGAACTCAGGGAAAATGTTTGTCCTATACCAATCTCCCCACTCTGGTCACTACTCTGAACTCGGGGAGACGAACCATTCTTCTAATCCGAACATACGTCCTAGAAAAATAGTTGTCCTGGACCATTCTACCTGTCTGGGTAATGCCCTAGGAGAATAGTTGTCCATGGTACATCAACAATCTGTCAACCTTGACCATTCTCCACAGGGAGAATGTCTGTCCACCTGCAATCTGTCAACCTGGACCATCCTCCACAAGGAGAATGTCTGTCCACCAACAATTTGTTCTGTCTGGACCATTCTCCTCCTGGAGAATGTCTGTCCACCAGCACACTGACTATCCATGATGCCATATATCAACACTCCCTCCCAACCGATGAAGGCATCTCCTCCCTTTCAACAAAGGGAGCAATCTCTGCGAGTCCCAGCTTGTCCCTCAAGTATGCAAACTTTATCTTGGATAGAGGCTTTGTAAAAATATCAATTGTCTCCTCATCGGTGGAGATGTACTGGAGAATCACTTCTCCCTTTTGGACTTTATCACAGATAAAATAGTACTTGATCTCAATGTGCTTCAACCTGTCATGGAACACTGGGTTCTCTAAAAGCTTCACACAACTCTGATTATCACAATATATCACAGTTGAATCTGACACCTAATCAGATAGTCCAGAGACCAGCTTACGGAGCCATACTGCTTTTGTACAAGCATCACAAGCTGCAATATACTCTGCTTCTGCAGTACTAAGTGCAATAAACTTTTGTTTCCTGCTAGCCCATGATATCATAGCAGAGCCCAAACTGAAACATATACCAGAAGTATTATTTTTGTCATGATATCTAAATCAATAAATCCATCCAGTTGTACTTCACTATTTGAGGCATATCTCAAACCATAATTTAGCGTCCCACGAAAATATCTCAAAATGTCCTTTGCAGCTATCCAATGCTCATGTCTAGGTTCCACCTGGAACTGGCTCAACGTGTTCACAGCAAAGCAAATGTCCGACCAAGTATTAACCAAATACATCAATGAGCCAATCAACTGCCGGTATAGGAACAAATCTACTACATCAGAATCAGAGTCTCTCAACTTCCTTAGATCTTTCACCATGGGAGTTGCCATGGATTTGCAATCCATCATCCCAAACTTCTGAAGGATCTTCGCAACATATTTCCCTTTCCCTAGGAAGATTTCAACACACTTCTGCCATACTTCTAGTCCTAAGTAATAATGCATGAGACCAAGATCCTTCATATTGAATTCAGAGGCTAGCTCCCTCTTACACTAAATAATGAGAGGCTCTGCACCTATCAGAAACAAATCATCAACATATGGTAGTAGGATCACAGGTGCATCATTCACCACCTTGTAATAAAGGTTTGGATAGCTCTTGGAAAATCCAAGTCTCGTCAAGTAACTGAGAATTTGTGCATACCAAGCTCTTGGAGCTTGCTTGAGTCCATAAAAGGCCTTCTTTAATCTGCATACATGGGTTTCTCTCGGGTGTACCTCAAAACCTTGAGGTTTCTCTATGTATACTTCTTCCTCAATTACTCCATTGAGAAAAAACAGTCTTTACATCCATCTGATGTAAACTCCAACCCATGGATGTTGCAAGAGATATGATGGCTCTAATGGAGGTGTATCTGGCAACTGGAGCAAACGTCTCATCGTAGTCTTCTCCCTCCTGCTGGGAGAACCCTCTAGCCACGAATCTTTCCTTGTATTTATCGATACTCCCATCTACTGCATGCTTTATCTTGTAAACCCATTTTGAAGTGACTACAGACTTTCCTTTAGGTCTAGGCACAATTTCCCATACATCATTTTTCATGATGGATTGATATTCTTCCATCATAGCTTCCTTCCATTCTTTCTTCTTGACTACTTCTTCAAAGGTGGAAGGTTCTGCATTGACAAGACATGTCATGAGTGTCGCACAACTACAGAATCTTTTGGGCCTCTTGCTCTCCCTGAAGGTGCCACTAGGAGCTTTATGTCTTTCTGCTTCCTGTAAGGTGGATTCTAGCCATGTTGGTCGTTTTTTGTTCTAGGTACAATAACTAATTCTACAGGTTCAAGTGGTTGGTTTGGTTCTTCACTGGGATGTTATGGAGAACATGTACTTTCTTCCTTGGGATCTTCATGTTCTTCTTCATCGTTGGAGTCCATGGAGTCTTCTATAGATTTTTTGAAGGCAATCTTCTCATCAAAGGTCACGTCCCTGCTGATTTCAACTTTTTGTTGACCTGGCACATAGGTTCTGTAAGCTTTTGATGTCTCACTATATCCAACAAATATGCCCTTCTTTCCTGAAGGTTCCAACTTCTTCCTTTTGTCCTTGGGATCATGGATATAGACAGGACAACCAAAGATCCTTAAGTGTTCCACACATGGCTTCTTTTCGGAGAATGCTTCTTCTGGAGTCATGTTCTTCAATATATGATGAGGACTTCTATTCTGAACATATACGACTGTCATAGGTGCTTCTCCCCATAGAAACATGGATAGATTTTGGTCATTCATCATTGCCTTAACATATTCTTCAATGGAACGGTTCTTTCTTTCTGTCACACCATTCTGTTGAGGATTATGTGGGATAATTAGCTCCCTCCTAATCTCGACTGCTTTACAAAAGGCAACGAGCTCCTTGGAGGTGTATTCTCCTTCATTATCAGATCTTGATTTTCTTGTATCGGAGTGAACAATATCCAAAAACTCCTTTTGCTTTCCACGCTTCCTTTAGAATTAGTACTTGGTGAGATCACTTGCCTCACCATTTGATGGAGTCATCTGCTCCATGTTTGCAACTGTCAGTGTAACTCCTTCTCAGAGTTATCATCTATGACCTGCCTAGTCATCATAGAATTACCAAGGTGACCTGCTAGGGAGCAAAACAAGAAATGTCTCCTAGAGGAGATGTTAGTTCATTTTGCAAACAAGAGTAATAAGCATTTATATCAAATGCAACCAAGTATACCTAATAGTAATAAAACCTTTCAAAGATTGTTGTCCCAACTATAGTGTTTACTTGTACTATAGAAACTATCAAACTTGATACGTGCAAATTGAAACTTAACAATTTGATCAATCAAACCCGGAACTTGGTGCCTCAACTGCTAGGAAGGGTGCACTTGTTCCTCTGAATGTACTGAATCCAAGATCATTGCTTGGACAAGGTCTCTTGTACATCCCCTGCAAACACACTCATGCTTTGTTGAATGATATAACTTAAAATGCATATACAAGTGCATACCTTTGAAATTTGTAGTATCGTTCAACTTGTCTTCTAATCTGAAACTAGACACCATCTTGACAAGAAGAGGTTAGAAACTGAATCAAAAAGGTTCAATGACTAGAACAAGCTAGAAACTCTGAAATTTCAACTTTGACGACAAAATCAACTTTGACCAATCAAACTTGACGTTTTTGTTGGTTGAAGGAACCAAAGGGTGCGCTAGGCTAGGGCACACTAGAATACCTAAGAATTAGGTCCAACGCTTCATTGAAAGGGGCCAAAGAATTAGATTAGGGTTTGCTCCAGCTGCAAAATCAGAAACCCTAGTTGCAGTTGCAACTGGTGCTACAACGAGCTTGACAAAGAACTCACGCTCTACCTTCCAGCTGTTAGACTGTTCTGAAGTTAGTGTGGGCCCATAACCTGTTAAAATATTCAATGTGCTCATTTTACCATAGACAATATCACAATATTGTCACCCAACCATAGGTACGCAGCCACCCCCGAGCACCATAACCTTTGCTAGATAGAATGTTTCCAGAAGCAACACTAGAACCAACAAATAACCAAGAGAGCACATCTTTCTCCAAAGATAGCGCACCAGACAGAAAGTCCCAAAACCACAGAACAAGAACAATACTCAACTGCAGCAGTTGTAGTTGCACTTACCAAGAATACCACCAAGAATGTTACCAAGAATACCACCAAGAGATACTAGATGTAGGGCACATATCTTAGGCTAGATAGCGCTAGAGAGAGACACCAAGAATCACCCCAGAAGTTCCACCTTCCATTCTTGCAGCTACAACTTCAAACTTGCGCTATGCTTGAGAGAGTGAGTGAAGTGAGTGTGTCCAAATGAGCTCAAGCGCCCTCTATTTATAGTGCTCCTTGTCACTTGTCTAGACAGACTTCTCCTTTTGGAGGGTAATACTTTAATATTATTTATTTTACTGAGCCAACTTGTCTTATAGGGTTTTTACATATCTGTTTAGGATTTCTCTTGCTTCCGGAATATTCTATTCTAGACAAAGGTTAC
Source organism: Picea engelmannii (assembly GCA_009831015.1). NCBI lineage: Eukaryota > Viridiplantae > Streptophyta > Pinopsida > Pinales > Pinaceae > Picea > Picea engelmannii. Next base: position 46,958 of record ML813992.1, on the reverse strand, counting down.
ACATAGAGGTTAATACCTCCCGCTGCTACCATAATATCAACAACTTTGACCCCTTCCTTACTAATTATATGTCCTGAGTAGACAAGCTTGATTACATTACAAATATAGAGTTTAACTTCAAGAATTCTAAAATAATTCTCAAGTGCTTCAAGTAATATTCCATGGTTTTGGCTAAAAAAGGGATATCATCAAAGAACACCAAAATAAACTTCCTTAAATATGGCTTGAAATGTGGCTAGGGAAATGGTTAGCCCAAAAGGCATCACTCAAAACTTGTAGTGGTCATGATGACTTCTAAATGTAGTCTTAAAATGGTCGTTGTCCCTTTTACCTTTATCTAGCTATATCCTGACCTCAAATTAATCTTTGTAAATACAACTTCCCCATGTAATTCATCTAACAGTTCATCTATATGTGGAATAGGGAGTCAATTTTTTATGGTCCTCTTGTTCAATTCCCTCTAGTAATAGCACATATGGAAGGAGCCATCCTTCTACTTTATTAAGACTATTAGAGAGGCAAAGCAATCTTTTATGAGGCACTATATGAGCCATGTCTAACAATTCTTGTATTATTCTTTCTACCTCAAATTACTTAGGAAACTTGTAGGGAGGAATAATGACCAGTTTGGCCCCTGGTTCCAACTCAATGATATGTTATTGTTGTTTATCTGGTGGCAATCCACAAGGTAGATCTTGGAAGATGTCTACAAATTCATCAATGCAGTGGTTGCACCTCCTTTTGAATTGTTGTCTTTTGAGTCTTAACGCTAACATGCAATCCCTTCATGGAATTACACTGGATAATGTAACACGGTTTGCTCTTAGCAAGTTGTTTGGCCATTTTATTCACTAAAATCAGTTTGTTTGAACTCAATTGCAGTCCTCTAACAGTAATCAACTAATTTCCTTCCATAAATTTTAGGTACAAGTCCTCTAAATTAATGCAAGCTTCAACCAAAGTCTTCAACTACTAAGCTGCTATGACCACATCAGCCCCCACTTGAGCCACAACACAAAAATCAGAGGTTAACTTATCACTGTCCAATTGCAATTCCATCCCCTTACACTTCATCATATTGTCATTGGCTACCAATACCTTAAAATTTTGTAAAGGGGCAACTTGTAGAAGTCACCAACTTTGCATCTATGAAGTTATGGGTGCTACCTGAATCAATGTGGGTCACCATACTTGTACCCTTCACTTCACTTTTTACCCTCAAAGTCTAGTATCGAGTAATCCCAACATGGTAGCAAGGGAGACATTTGGTATTTGTTGTTCTTGGTCTTATACATGGGTATTTTCAACCTTTGTTTTTGTTGCCTCATCATGGTCACCTTCGATCATATCCACATGATCTTCATCTACCAACTCAACCATGTGGATCATTCTAGGCGTCTTGCATTTGTGTCCTTTGGACTAGACCTCTTTACAGCTATAACAAAGCCCCTTTGAACACAAATCAGCAATTGTAGCAAGGTCTACTACTCTTCCTTTAGATTGTCCATTAGTAGAAGGGATGAGACCGAATTTTCAATACCATTTAGTTCTCTTTTTGTTGTTGGGGTGGTCCTACTACAAGATGACTTCCAATAACATCAAAATATCCTTATGCCTGTAATATGCCATTATGCCTTGTCGTTTCATGTTTTTTAGGGCTAAGAAGTAGCCTTCTTGGGTGTATGCCTAAAATTTATTACAGAATGATGTCACAAATTGGTCCTGTTGACCACCTATCCAACTAAGTGTCAACGTCATGTACCATGAATACATGTACCTTGTGCCATGACAAGTTTGAAGACCTATGGCTCAACACGGCAATTTTGCCCCCAAACCTTCTACTCTCTCTTCTTCTCCATGGAATGTCTACTCCCCTACGTGGGAAATTTTGTAATGTAACATGATTAGCATGGATCAAGTTTTGTAATAATTTAGTAGCTTGGGAGTTTATCATTAGGGAAGTCCTTTCATCAAGTGTTTTTTTTCTTAGGTAATTAATCTTGTTTTTCGGCGATTTTAATTACTTAAGTTTTTTACTCGAAAAATCCTCCAGAGTAGTGAAAGGCGTTCTAATGATCAAGCCCAGTAGATGACTAACGGCTAGAAGTTTTGTAAATGACCATGCTAGACATCTCCTAGAGTCTCGCGGAATTTCGTTAGGTTTTGATAGGTATTTTTAATAATTAAAATTTCTCAACAATTGGAAATTTTTAATTATTTTTGATGTAAAATGTAAGAATTTGGTCCTTGGAGATTTTGTATAGGGGTATGGGTACTCAAATCAAATGAATTATGAACCCCTACACCCTTGGACCAAGTTTTAGCTCATTTGGACAAGTTTTGCTAGGCCAATGTCCATGAGCAGTCTAAGACAGTAAAAAATCAGCAAATAATTGGCTAAATTAAAAATGTCAAATTTTGTCTGAAGTTCTAAAACATGGGAAAAGGGGGAACGGTTGTTTCCTAAGTCATTTCTATGTAATAGACGGTCAAATAAGTCAAATTCCCCCTTTCCCACCCCTCATACAACTTAACTTTAGAGACAAGGGCGAATTTGTCTCTTGTGGGGCACACCATCTCCATTGGATTGGCCATTGGGTGATGGGGACCACATGGGGGGGGCATTCCACACCTTGGGGAACCCCTTGGGGCACTAGAGATGTGATTTAACGTTAGGAAAGGGGGTTTCCACCCCCATATTGCTAGCCCCTCTCTTTCATGGTGCGCCCCCCTTGAGTGAGCCTCCCTCTTCTGGGAGTGACACCTGGAAAGCATGCATGGGGGGTCTCCTCTTCTCTTTTCCTTAAAAGGAACCCTCCTCTCCTCATTTTGGTGAATCTCATTTTGTAACTACATGCTGCCCAAGTTTCTCCTCACTCTCTCTTGCTCTCCCACTCAAGTTTTCTCTTGTAATCTTGCTGCAAATTTGCAGCCATTTTTTGGATAATAAAAATCAAGCTTTGGAGGATCTCTTGGTGTTCTCTTGGGATTTTTTCATGGTGTTCTTGTTGAGATAACTTTGTTGCAATTTTCTATACATGTTCTTGCTTACATTGTTCTACTTGAAGACCCAAGCAAAGTATTTTGCTAGGGATAGATTTGTGGTAGTATTATCATAGATCTTTGTGGGTTTTTTTCTTTGTGTTTGGAAAGTGTTTTGCAAACCATTGTGAAGGTCTCACCTTCTTGTCTCAATGTGTAGCAAGGATTTCCATATTTGCAGGTTACCAAGGGCTTGGAGGAGTGTATTTCAAGTGTGGATACCCACTTGTCCAACCACAAGAACACTATTTCATTTTCAGATTTCATTTCCAGCTTTAATCTATTCATTTTCCAAGTTTATTATCCTTTAATCTTGTCATCCTAATCATTTCTAAGTTCATATTTTTACTCAGAAATTTTATGGTTCATATACTAACAAGCACTAACTTGTTCTAAGCTTGTTTTTAGCATTTTCCAGCATAGATAGCTTGTTGTTCTGTGCAGGTTTTCGTCGGGTTAAGGGGAGGTGTTGCCCATTTTTGCCCATAAAAAAGCTCAAAGAAGCATCCAAGAGTTGTGGTACAAAACCCCCTTCACCCTTCTCTCTTCCTAAAGCATTGTAAGCAGCCCAAGAGAGTCTCTTGGGCTTGCATTTTTCATCTATTTTTCTACTTGTAAATTTGTATAATATTTGAATAATTTTAGGTGCCTACACCTTGCATGTGAGTGGCCTTGCCACCCTTGCAATACCGTGTTGGCTAGAGTAGATTAAATTTTCTGATTCTTGCATAAGTTGTTTGCCCACCTTGGCCGCAAAATCGGTAGACTTGTCCTCCACATTGTGCCAAAGTTTTGAGGCTTTAAAACTTGTTTTAATTTTTCCCACCTTCGTCCTTAAGGCAAAGTTGTGTGGCTAGATAGTTTATTTCCTCTTTTCTAAGTTACATTTTTTTATTGTTTTTCCCACACCTTGCATGTGAGTGGCTTTGCCACCTTTGCAATATTGTGTTGGCTTGTAGTTGAAACATAGTTTTAAAAACCGTTGAACCGAAACCGAAACCGAAACTAGCCAGTTTGACCGGTTTGATGGTCGACCGGTTCAAACCGGTCAATAAACCGAACCGGTCGGCCGGTTTATGACCAAACCGACCGGTTTATGACCAAACCGGCCGGTTTGATCCCAGAAACATAAAATCCTCTAAAACCCCCTAAAACCTAAAACCTAAGTGACAGAGAAGTACATGGCTCATGTTTTCTCATGCAAGTTGGAGTTGTAAGGTGTTTTGGTGTGCAACCGAGGGTTATTTTGCCTTATTAATGCTATTTGAAGAGGTCCCCACCCCCTCCATTTCACCCACCCTAGCAATTAATAGTAATGTTAAATTTTTAACATTCTCCTTTATCTTTCATTTTCATCCTTTTACTTAAATTTTTAACATTACCATTAATTGTTTCAGGATGTTTGAGAGTGGTTCCAACCTCATTGGACTTCATATGGAGAAAGTAGAATTTTAGGTCCCATTCAAAATTCAGCAGACTTAATAGTTTTCAAGATTTCAAGGTTGGCAAGATTGCAATGTTTCCACTGGATTCTATCATGTATGAGGGTATGGAACTGACATTTAATCAAGAGAACCAAGCTCTTTATGTACCTCGATGTTGGTGGCATTGATTGTTGAACTCTTTTGTCACGACCCCAGTAAAAATGTACCCTTCACTCAAGTATAAACTCTTCTATTGAAGTCTTCTCTTTGTAATTTGTCGTCGTGTCCGGTGACTTAGTAGTGTATGTGCACACTAACCTCCGTCTTATATACAAGCAAAGAGAAGAGTGGTTGAAGGGAAAGACAAACATGTGGGATGTGTTTTCTGATGATAAGGGTTTGAACAACAGTGTTGAGTTGGCATTAGCCAACTTGGATCTTAATGAACTAGTGCTAGATCCGGTCACTTTTGATGATGGTGATCCTCTTTGAGGGGTCATCCTCCAGAGTCCACATCAACAAATGCACGGATTGCATTGGATATAGGGGAGGTGGAGGAGGATGGAGGAGAGAGCAATGGTAGTGATGCTAATTGATAATTATGACATGGAGGATTACTGACAGTCACGACTCGTGAGCTATGAGATTCTTCCATCTACGGTTCTAGTATCTACCCTATGGCTATTTTGTATTTTTCATTGGCATTCCCACCTATAGTATCAGTGACTCTAACTTAGTATGTTATTTGATGTTGTAGA
>ML813991.1:39095-75361 GCA_009831015.1 Picea engelmannii | reverse complement strand
AAAGCACCTAGATTGTCTCTGTGGAAAAATGCAGGGAGTGTTCCAAAGGGCACTTGCCAAATGATGCCACTTGTTTATTTTTCAATAGGCTGTTTATTTGCAGAAACAGCAAAACTTATTGTAGGAGTATTCTTGTGAATTGAGTCCAATATATGCAAGCAATTCCAAAGCTCTTGGCTGACTACAGTGACTAGGTATCAGCTGGAAGAACGATAGAGCCATCTATGATTGCCATAAAGTAAACTAGGATAGATAAAGTATCGGTTGAGAAGGCTGTTTGAATGAATTCCACCATTTCTCTACTTTGAGAACAGACCAGATTAAGTTAGAATGGATTGCATGGACCTTTATTGGAGCGATAAAGATATTAAAAAAGCCTAGATCCATTTTAACCCTGGATCTATCAAGTGCTAAGAGGGATCAAATCTCTCAAGGTGTAAATTTTAAACCTGTTTTAGAGTGTAAAACTTGAGAAAAGGGTAAAGGTTTGCACCTCGAGAGATTTGATCCCTCTCGGTTCTTGATAGATCCGGGGTTAAGATGGATCTATGCTGGTAGTAATAGTAAATATACAAAAGTAAATAGTAAATATTAAAGTAATAGAAGTAATAGTAATAGTAAATGCTAAAGTAATAGTAAATATGATATATATAATAGCTTGTGTAATTTTTGTTTTATTAATTGAGCCGACTTTTTTAATTAAGCTTTTAAATGAGCTAACTTTAAATTTTTTAAATCTTTGAAATCTAACATCAGGTGACAACTTCTCCCCCATACTGGATTGTAGAACACCTCTTGGCACAATAATTTTTGTACCAAGAGAATCAAGGTACATTTTACATCCGAAGCGGAAATGAGAGTAATCCATCAACTCTTCATCTGTCCATCTAATGGTGCATTGGATCTAGATGGTGCATTGGGTTCGTTGAATATGGACATTGTCATATACCTTTTTTCTTGAATATGGACATCATATGTCCATCTAATGGTGCATTGGGTTCGTTGAATATGGACATTGGCATAGACCCTTTTTCTTGAATATGGACAACGGCATAGACCTTTTTAAACCTGGGTGCGATAAGCACCTCGACAAAAAGTTCATGGATGCATTTCTCAAGTTCACATAGATAGCCAATGTATCAAATAGTGAAACTCCGCATATGCAATCTCAAGCTCACAACCTCCGAGGAGGTTCATATAAGACAGGGGTTTAGATGGGTTTGTGCTGGGGTGATATTTTAGTGAATAGGAATATATAATGGAAAAGAATTAACATGGTTTGCAATGGAATTGTCCTTCTGAGGTCCATGATATTTCATAGTCAACATCTGTCTTGGTGTAGTAATCATAGTCAATTTTGTTTTACGAACCACAACCAGTCGGTAGTTAAAGTGCAGCATTTATTAATGGTGCACACAATTTAGCATGGGCAATGGTCTATGGCATCCAAACTTGTAAAGCATAAAACAGCAGCATACCTGAAGATTGAGCTCGCAATTCTTGCAATATTAGCCTTGGTTTCAGGAATGGCCCCTGCTTCTTGTTGGCGATCCTCAGCCTCTGAGTACCCACAAATGGTTGTTCTAATACAATGCCCGGCCTTGTAACCATGGAATAATAATATGTCAATGGATATGAGAACGCCTCCATCCCAGTCTATGCAACTTCAATTTCTACCCCTGTACTTGTTCCAGAGAATTCCAACGTCGTTAAGAACCCCAAAAACGGGAAAACAAAGTTTAACTGGGAACGAATAAATCCATCCAAATATGTGGAGTCGGAAACCATTGCACCCATTCAAGATTCATTCCATTATCCGGATATCACAGGTGGCAATATAAAATTTGCTCTTTAGTGTGCCAAGTTGGCAAATGTTGTTGCCTTTTAGTTTCATCGAGTTTTCATAGCGATATATGTGGATTTCTTAACCATTTAAAGTTTAGATCTCGTTTATGGAAACCATTGTTGGTCAGACACAAGCGTTCTCATTGTTTTGTAAAGATAGTTAAATCTTATTATTGGTGTGTAAGGATGGTTTTACAGGTATGATGTAAAAGGGTGGAATCAACTTTAAATAATTTATATAAGTTAATAATAATGTTTTTATCTTTTTCCTATTATTCAAAATTATTTTTACATAAAATAGAATTTACTATTAAAGTTATAATAGGTGAGAGTGTAACCATAAAATTGATTATTATAAATTTAACAATGTATATAAATTAATAATAACATTTATATTTATTGTTTAAGATTATTAGGTAAAAAGTTGGTCTAGAGTTTAGAGTTTAGTATGGGAGAGATGCTCATATAACATAAAGCATTAGAATAATAATAATAAATTATATGAACTCCTTTATATATATATACACACTGAAGCCAAGTCTTCATAAAATAATAATAATAAATAAATAAAAATTATGTAGACTTCATATATATATATATATATATATATATATATATATATATATATTTTGATGAATAATAACTAGCCTAGATTTATTTAACTCTTAATCTATCAAGCGTTGATAGGGATCAAATCTCTCGAAGTGCAAACCTTTTTTAGGGTGCAAAACATGAGGAAATGTTAAACGTTTGCACCTCGAGAGATTTGATCCCTCTTAGCGCTTGATACATTCGGACTTTAGATGGAGAAATTTGATCCATCTCGGCACTTGATAGATCCTGAGTTAAGATGTATCTAGGATGGTTATAATTATATGTTGAGTATATAAATTAATATGTTATACGATTATATGTTGACTGTATAAGTGAATAGTCATGATTCACACACGTTGCTATGTTTAATTAATGTGGGATTGATAAAAAAGTTGTAGTAAATAGTTTTTTAAAGAAAGAATATTTAGTCTCAAATTAACATTCATGAACGCAAATACAAATTCTCGATGACTTTTAACCTTAAATAATCGTTCATTGCAGTAATTATTTGCAAAGATTATCATTAGTTGATCTTTATACTTGTTATTGCGGGATTTGTAGTTGTGCAAAGTCCAACACAAGATATCCAAATCTTGCGTAACTACGGAAGATCCTACCACTGTCACCTTAGTAAGAAATTCCCACGTTTTAGTGATGGAAGAGATCCACCATAGGGAAGGATTCCTCGGTGACCTCAAGGGATCAAACTAGCAAGTAAAATAGCCAAGCCTATCGCCCCCTCTCTTGATCACCTAAAGCTTTGTCTAGTCAAGGTAGTAGAAGAAGATTGAAGGTGTTTGAGTACATGCCCGAAACAAGATCAATTTATAGCATATTATGATAATTTTCAATCTCAAACATGCAATAAATATCCATTGAAGACACTAGACAATGAAAATTGAAATGCTTGATACAAATTTGCAGCAGTACAACAATTTTATAATAGCAATATAAATTTGTAACAATAGTAATAAAAAGAGCTTAGAATTTCAACAATTGACGAAGAAAATTAAGCATGCATCTCATAGAACATTATCCAATTGCTTAAGAGAAATTATGAGCAAGTTAAACCACCTTTACAAGAATGTATGTAGCAAATAAGAGTGTATTATGATGGTTGTAGCAAACTTTTGCAACAACAAGAAGTTTACTAGTGAGTTAGCGAGTGTTAGTGTTAGCAAAATTAGTAGAAAGCTTGAGAGAATTGAAAGAAAGTGTTTGCTGATCAATTTCACCAATAGACAGTTATAGATTAGTGCCTTTAAGGGACATGGAGTCTTTATAACAACAATACACAATGATGTTTGAAGATTGAGATAGCAAAGACTAAGAGATAGGGCTTAAACTCTAAGGTGCTAGCACATTAGAGCCTTAGGGTTTAAGCCTTAAAGAGAAGGATTGCTAGAGTGCAAGAACTTTTGGGCTCTAGCAACCTTTTCTCCCTTCTTAATACTTCAACTAAGTCAAGAAATCAAGTGTCTAGGGATAAAATCCTAAAGTGATAACACTTTAGGGCTTTAAGAGTCTAACCCTAGCAAGGGTTCCTTCACAAACTTTGGACAAATTTAACCTTGTGAGAGGAGGAAGTGCTTATGCTCCTCTCTTGGAGTTTCTCCAAGCAAGACATCTAGCATGAAAAAGAGAAATTACCACGAACATTAATAGCACAAAGATAAAATTGCAGAAATTTCACTTACTTCACCAACATAGCATGAGTTAAAATCCTAATTGCAGAAATTTCATCCAAAAATCAGCAAAATCATCCACAAATTGATCCTCCAAGCAAGTCGCATAAGTGTAAAAGAGAGAGATAGCCAAGTAGGGCGAAAATTTCAGACTTGTTCTCACAAATGGTGAGTGATGAATGAAGAAAAAATAAATGAGATGGTCCTCTATTTATATGAGGCCATCTAAACCAATTTGTCCACATAAAATTCTCAATTACAAATTAGAAGAGAGCCAACCCCTTTTATTTACCTTTACATTATGCAAAAATGAAAATACATGAAATAAACCCTAAAGAGGGTGACTTAGGGCTAGATAATGTGACTTAGGGCTAGATAATGTGACGTATGGCCTCAATGAGTGGAACGTTGGACCTACAAAGGCCATGTGTCATGATCCTATGTGTAAACATCCCATACCATGAGCCTCCACCTATCAAACCACCTTTGGAATCCATCATCCATCAAACCCTAGCCTCTAAGATGGTGTCAAGGGCTAGAGGGTGACGTCCTAGGCCTCCAAAGGTTGTGTCTGAGTGGAAGAGGGGTGCAATCTCATCCTCCAATGATCCCGAGGTGCTTCCAAAGGAAATGTCCTCCATCCTCAAGGTGCAACACTCATCATCAATGGTCTCCCATGTGTGGGGTATGGAATCCATCATATAAGCTTCCAAGCCCCTACGAAGGTCCAAGTGGCATAGTCCCTTCATGAATAGCTTTCACCGGGAAAGGTCCTATAAAGACAAACAAATACGCCCTCCAAGGGTCCACATGTCATATGAATCATTCCAATTAAGCCACATTTAATACAATAACCACCCAAACAAGTGCATTAAATCCCCCCTACTCAAATTAAACAAATGCTCAAAGACCTTATAAACTTTGCCAAATTTAGGTATGGGAGGGTTGTCATGGTAACCTATTGGGTAAGGTAATCCCCAAGTCAAGGAATGTTTCCCAGGAAGATCCTATCTAGATCATGTAATGAGTATGAGGTGGATTGGGGGAAGACTTTTGGGCATGGGGTTCATGACATATCAAGGGTTCATATAGTCTCATTTATGGGTTCCTTTGTGGAGGGTGTGATACATCCTCGAGCTTCCTTCATTTGCAATGCAACATTTTTCCAAGCTCTTTATTTTCTTTTTTATTGAGTCCAAATATTGAGTGATATGTGCAATGGAAAGAAAAGGAGCACTGCAATGCCACATGAAGTTAGAACACATTGAGTTTCATGTGCACTAGAAATAAAAGAACATCACAATGCATTCCCCCATTAAGCGAGACATTTTGATTTATGTTCTTATTCATTTTTATTAAAATTCCTTTTATTCATTCAAGAAGCATTTCATGGCTCTCAGAACTTTGGGGAATGAATTTATGTATGATGTGAGCTACAACACCTCTGGGCCTTCAACACCTTTGGGCCTTCAACCCCTTCTTCCCATGAAATGAGGTACAAGTCCTTCTTGGGGTCAATGCACCTGAAAACCCAAAAGATGAGGAAATGGAAGGGAAGAAGAGTGGAAAGTGGTAAGTATGAGTGAGGAATGGTACAATTACCCTTTAAGGAACCCCCAGTAGCAACTTTTTCCTCGAGTGTGACCAACTTACAAGGATACCATATCAACCACCAAGGTGAAATTAGGCAAAAGGTATATTTTCCAATCAAACATTCCATAATCAAGGAAGGACTCTTTGCAATATGCTCAAATGCTTCAAATATTAAAGTGACACTTACCATGAGACTGGACTTGTTACCTCATGAAGTAAGACTTGAATTCTTATGGGAGCCAGGTCGGTGTAGTGGACGTTGCTCTGTTTCAAATGATGATGATGGTTAATTGTGGAAAAGAATAAGGGCTATGTGGGTTTTGTTATCCATCTGGCTCTCGGCACTCCATGTCTGCTACCTGCGGGCCTTGAGACATCATATTCTTAGTTACCCATACGCTAGGGGGGTAACATATGGCTCCTACATGGGGATATGTGCTCATCGTAGAGCGCATGAGAACCTCAACATATACTGGTATGACTTGTTCCAACACAAACTCAAGCAAACTATTAAAATCAAAGGGGTGGTGTAACTCATCCCCTGTTCATATGGAAAAGTGATAACTACCAAATCTAGAACAAAACTTGAAAATAATTTTTTTCCGATATGTTTATTCCAACTTATCAATATGAGTATGCAAATCATACAAATGTAACATAGCAAGATGAAAGGATGCATGAAAGACAATATGTAAATAAAAAATATGTATGCAAATTCAAGCAAAATGAAACTATACTAGCATGATATGCATGATGCAAGATATATACAAACAAGATGCAGAATGCAAATGTCTACCCTAACCTACCTACCCTAATCTAAGCTACCTCAAGAAGTCAAGTCCCATTAGAGAAGTAAAGATTGAGAAGACTTGCATTGACTGGTAACGATAGCTCATCCCTTAAAGTGTTGCCAGTTTATATGAATTGAAACCAACTATGCTCACGATCTGGTAGGGTCATGTCCATAAGCTATCAATCTTCTTATGCATTCTTGGTTTCTCTCTTCTCTTATCACATAGGAGTACATGGTATCCTTCCTTAAAAAACATTTCTCTTTCTTTATGATCAAACATTCCTTTAATCTTTTCTTGGTTGTGTGTCAATTGATCCAAGGCAGCCCTCCTTGATTCATCCAGTTCCACCAATTGGTCAATTCTTCCTTGTAAATCCTCACTGTCAGCCATGTATTGTTGTGCAAAACAGAGGGTGGGAATATGGAGGTTAATGGGCAACTTAGCTTCCAATCCATATACTAACTCAAACAAGGTATTTCCTGTGGAAGTCTTCAATGTGATACGGTCTGCCCAGAGAGCATACTTAATCTTACTATCCCAGGCCTTCTTGTTTTCTCCCACAATCTTCTTAACAATATTCATAAGGTTCTTGTTACTTGATTCTGCCAACCCATTTCCTTGGGAATAGTAGTTGGAAGAATGAGACAAGACGATCTCGTACTTGAAACAAAACTCTTCCAAATAAAGGGAGCTAAAGGCCTTAACATTGTCGATAGTGATTTTGGCATAGGAACCAAACCTTGTTGTCATCCTATCCTCAAGAAAACTCATGACGACTTCCTCAGTTGCATTTTTCGTTGGGATGGCCTCTACCCACCGAGTGAAATAGTCTGTAGAGGTCAAAACCCAACGATATCCATTACCAGAGTTGTCCTTAAATTCACCAATGAATTATAAACCCCACTGCTGAAAAGGAGCTTCAACAATATTGGTTTCAAAGGTAACACAGGGATTCATTGTTTTCCTATGAAGAACTGACAAGGTTGGCAGGACCTGACATATCGATGGGTGTCAGTGAACAATGTAGGCCAATAATATCCTGCCCTCAAAATCTTATGGGTGATGGTACATGAAGTGAAATGACCACCACAATATCATGAATGGAGTTCCTTAATCAATTTGTCAGCTTCATTTGTGTTCACACATCTAAGGATGATTCCAGCAGGGTTCTTCCAACCCAGAACATCTTGGGTCAAACAATACTTCATGGCCTTTAGTTTTGAGACTCTCTTCTTGTGATCTACTAAGTGGTCAGGGCATGAAAGGTTCTTTAGGTAATATATAATGTCTGCATACCACTCATCATGTCCCAATTCACTTACTATCACATTTACTTGTTCATTTTCCCCCAACTGTATGGCTTTTTTATTGCTTTCAGTCAACATTTGGGCTAGACCTTGCCCTTTGATCATTTTGGTGGGTTTTACCTCTAAATCATATTCTTGAATTTTGGACACCCACTTTCCCTTGGTCCCTAGGAAATCTTGCTGAGAAAGAACATCTTTGACAACAGGGTAGGGAACACAGGCCTTGATCTACTTGTATCTGACATAACTTCTAAACTGATTAAGGGACTTGACAAGGGCATAGGCCTACTTCTCAGTGATTGAGTAATTTAACATCGAATCCCTAAGTTTTTTTCTCATGAATGCGATGGGTTTTTCATAGTCATCTTTATTCTTTTGTAATAACACCCCGGCTATAGTGTCTTGAAAAGAAAATGAGAAAATTATGAAATCGCGAGAGTAGTTAGGGCTAACCAGGACTAGTGCCTTGATTGAATCCTTAATGTCTTCGAATAATTTTAGGTTGTCGTTATCCCATATAAAGGTAGCATCCTTCTTTGGTAAAGCATCCATGGGTTTAACCTTTTCAGAAAATTTTTGGATGAATCATCTCATAAACTTGATCTCCCCAAAGAATGATTGCAAAGATTTCTTGTTGGTGGGAGGTTGTTGGAGAGGCATTGTGGATAAGTTTTGGGATCTGTGCCAAAAGGAAGTTGAAGAGTAAAAGGCAGTTAGAAGATGTATCAGAGTGTGTGATGAAAGCGAAATTCAAGGAGTCAAAGAGCACGACAAAAGGATACGCGATGGAGCAATGCGCAAAAGGATACGCGATGGAGCAATGCGCAAAAGGCGAAAAACGATTATAAACCGTTGGGTTTTGAGGGACACTTTGTCCACTTTTGTAATGGATTTCTAGGGGACGCCTTTTCCACTTTTGTAATGGGATTATCCCTATTTCTATGTGTAAATATGTAATATAGGTTTTTGAATCAAATGGGTTCAACATAAGAGGATAGAGGAGATATTATGTGTGTTTCTAGTGCTTTTTGGGTAAGGGAGTTGAGCGAAGGAAGAAATCTAAGGTATGATTGAGGAGTGAACTCGCACTACATTAGAATGAGTAGGAAATTTTGGTAAATGATATTGTTCCATATTTTGTAGCACAGTGCGCAGTGGTAAGAGAACTATCAATGAATAATATAAGAATCCAGTCATTGTGGACATAGCCCAAGTTGGATGAACCATGTAAATTTGTGTGTTGTGATATCTTTTCACTTTATGATGTTTAATGTTATAGTGTGAATGTATTTTTTACTTATGATGTTATAATGTCATGCACTTAAGTATCTAATAACTGAATGAATGTTTAATGAGAGAATGTTGCGTTCAGGCTAGGTTGAATATTGAGTAATTGTTAAGTAATGAGAACTGTGAACATGAGTAAATGAGAGGTTGAATGCCCTGCTTCCCCTCATCACTGTAGAACCTTGGTTCCTGTAGCCCCTCTAGATGCCTTGGGTGAGACTTCACTTTTTCTGCAGGTGATTCCGAAAGGGACGGTATCTAAGGGTTTTGTTGGTATTTGAATGATTAACCTCGGGTCCGCCCCCTATGCGCCAACATAGGTCATATATTCTTGATAGACTCAATTATTTCAAGGTCGATGGAAATGCCTTCTTTAGAGACCATGTGTCCCAACAACTTCCCTTTATCTACGTCGAAGATGGAATATTTGGGGTTAATGGAAATTCCATACTTCCTGTTATCACATTTATTTGTAGAGGGGGGTGTTTTCCCTAAGAAATTGGCCCCTTAGCGAAGGAACGAAAGAAATCAAGAAAAAAACCCACATTTGGCTTCTATCCTAAGTTGAATGAGTGATGTGACATTTGGGTGCAAAGTGATAAGACACGCACAAATCTGGGCGACCGAGATCTGTGCGCCTCAGATCGACGGTCGTTGATCATATCGGGGCCCCAACATGCACGGATGCTAAAATTTGTAGGGTGGGTCGGGTTTGAAGCCATGGTTTTGTGGAGATGCTACGTGTCAGTCAGAGACACACATCAGGCCCAAAAGTGGTGAAGAGTCAAACCACTTTTCGTAGCCCCGATATGCACATGCGTGTATAACTCCCTATCCCGGGTCGACAAGTGGCAGCTCCACAAATTTCCTGCTGGCACCTGTCCCCTTCTCATTTCCCGCCACCTATGCCACCTCTCTCCACATCACCTCTGTCCCATTTCTAGCACCGTTGTCAGGGATGAATTGAAGATTTTCCATAGGATTGAACGACAAAGATTACTGGTTCTGAAGGTGCATCAAGACTTAGTACATCAAAGATTTCAACTGTGCACCTAGCGACTCCACTGTGGTGACTCCATTGAGACGACTCCACTGTTTCATTTGTGGCTTCTAGGGGCAGACACATGAGGTCCACTCCACAACTGCCTTTAGCAACACCTGAAGTTGACCCAGAGAAAGTCATCAGAAGACAAAAGATCCTTCAGGAGGGTACTTCAGCTGTTGAACCAGGTATTTCTGATGATTTTCACCATCCTCCTATAGAAACTCTAGTAGATGTTTCTCACTTTCCTATTACACAATCTGCTGGAGCTTCTAGAAGTTTAAATTTTGGGAGTTTTTCTATTGATTTCCCCTCCCCCAGTTTCACTACCCCTCCTCTTGTCAAAGTTGTTTCTTTGATAGAGAGGGAAACCTTTGTTCCCTCGAGCCCTGAGGACTTTTCCATAGCCTTGGTTGTTCCCCTTTGTTCCCAGAAGCACACCTCCAACCTCCCCTATTCGAGTTCCATCCCCTCTTGGTTCTCCTCCTGTTCACACTCCAATGGCAAGAGCTAATCCCCCCATAAATAGAATGGACGCTATAGTAGCTGCCAGATACGCCCCTCTCATTTTCCCTCGGCCTCTTAATTCCCTCCCAACCGATGTCTACCTTAAGTAGCTGCCTAAGTTTACGGGGGAGGGAGATATCACTGCAGAGGAGCACCTTGCAGCTTTCTATAGTTATGCTGATAACTATGTCATAGTAAATGAAGATGTGTGGATGAGGATTTTTGTCCACAGTCTTGATGGAGAAGCCAGAAAGTGGTCCAGGGCCCTGAACCATGGATCCATTGATTGGATTGAGGCTTTAGATGATGTCTTCTCGAGACAATGGGGGGATAAAAAGGACTTCATGTATTATATCATAGAGTTCGAGTCCCTAAAGAGAATAGAGGGAGAGTCTGTCTCTGACTTCTCCAAAAGATTCAACAAAATGTACAATAAGATCCCTGTTGAGATAAAGCCTACAGAGGCCTTTGCCAAAATTAACTATGCTAGTGCTTTTGACCTCGACTTCTGCCTCATGTTAAGAGAGAGAAGAGCTACCTCCTTGGCTCATATGCAAGATGCAGCCCTAGAAGTAGATTCTAACATATTGGCAGTTGACCGACTCAAGAATAAGGCTGATAGAGATAGAGGAAGAGGAATACTTGAAGCATCAACCTCCAGTTCCTCTGCCACCCCCCCGCCCCCCCTCAAATAGAGGAAGTAACCAAGTTACTAAAATCACTTTCAACTAGAATGGAAAGGTTGGAATTAGAAGGGAAGCAGACATACATAAATCCTCAAAATATTGATAACAGAGGCAACTTCATGAGGTTGAATAACAATGCTCCTCAGATTATGCAAAGAGAACCTCGGAACAGAGATAGGGATGATCAAAAAATCCAGACCCCTCTTCAAAAAAACCTTGTTATAGATGAGGGTGGAGAGGAAGAAGACCTTGATCCAGAAATTCACTGTCTTAAAGATACATCCTCTTCTCCTCACTTAGCTCAATCAACATACGAAGAGTCTCTCATGGACAACTAATTAAACGAGATGAGCAAGGGGGATAAGGCCAAAAACAACCCAAATAGATACAACCTCAGGTCCAAAAAGAAAGGAGGAAATCCCGATGTTCCTGAGCATCCTACCAGAGCAGAAAATCCTGTCGAAGATGTAGCAAGCAACAGGAAGGAGAAGAAAACACAGAACCTCCCACCAGTAGTCAAAGGTCCCATCGTAGAGGTAAGAGAAATTCTGAAGCCCCCCTTCTATTTTAACTTTGAGCATGAAATTCATAAGATTAGGATTCTTGTCCCCCTTTCAGAGCTAGTCAAGCATGAGGACTTTAGGAGATCCATATCTAAGTTGTTGTTGCCTTAACCCTTGAATCATCCCACAAACTCAATCAATTTGCAAGACGAAAAGCCATCAATCATCTTAGGTCCCATGGTAGAAGATAGAGATGATTCATCCCCTCCCTTCTACACATCACTGAACATACATGATAAGGTACTGCATAATTTTTTGATGGATTCAGGAGCCTCTCATAATCTCATGCCCAAAGATGTCATGAAAGAACTAGGACGGGAAGTCACCAAAGCATATCATGATTTGTATTATTTTGATTCAAGGAGGGTGAAATGTCTTGGGGTCATCAAAGATCTGGTTGTGACCTTGTTTCAACTGCCCATGAAAAGTGTGGTCATGGATATTGTGGTAGCTGATGTTCCCCCCAAGTTTGGCATGCTCTTGTCAAGATCTTGGATAAAATGGCTTGGAGGAACATTGCAGATGGACCTCACATATGCTATTATTCTTGTGTTTGGGGGGGAGCATAGAAGACTGTATAGAGAATCTCAGGTGGCCTATATTATTAGTGATGAAGCAGACCCCACCAATCATCCTATATTTTCCCTTGATACTGATTTGGGATCCAACTTATTGCAGCTCACTGATGCCCCTGAATCTCCTCTTGAGATCAAAAGTCCATTACTCTATGTGGAGATTCTCCTCCAATTACCTATGTGTGGAAAATGTTCTTCGATGGAGCCTATTCTAGAGAAGGTGTTGGTGTTGGAGTGGTCCTTGTTTCACCTATTCAAGAAATTATATCTTTTTCCTACAAGTTAGAATTTGAAGCTACCAATAATGTGGCAGAATATGAAGCTCTTGTTTTGGGCTTAAGGGTTGCAAAAGACATGGGGATCAAGGAAATATCTGTGTTTGGAGATGCATACTTGATTGTCCATCAGATCATAAATACTTATTAGGCCAAACACCATCGTCTCATAAGTTATAGAAATGAAGTGTGGGACCTCATTGACAATTTTTTCTCAGCTTTTAACATTTCATTTATTCCCAGAGAAGAAAACGTCATGGCCGATTCTTTCGCTGTCTCAGCAAGCAATTTTAGAATCCCTCTACCACCTAAATTCAAGTATGATATATACGTAAAATATAGACCCTCTATACCTGACAATGTCAATCATTGGAAAGTGTTTGAGGACGATCTTGAGATCAAAAGATTCCTGGAGACTGTTGATGATTTTTCTACATTACACATTGACTAGGATCCTGATTCTAAAATGAATCATCATGTTGATGTTTTTCTGAACAAGATTGTTGATCATCATATTGTTCATTTGCCCAACAATCACATCCCAAAGGGACTGGTTCCTCTGGAAAGGTTATTTGATAGAAATGATGTGGCAGTGAAGGGTAAAGTCTCAAATGATGATGTTGATGTGGCTGAGTGCAATATTGACACAAAGAGGAATCCAAAATTTGTCAAGTTGTCAAGCAGCTTGTCGAAGGAACAAAGGGCCAAGTATACTGAGTTATTAAGAGAATTTGATGATGTTTTTTCATGGACCTATGAAGACCTCAAAACATATGACACATCTGTCATTGAGCATAAGATCCCATTGAAAGAGGATGCCAAACCATTTAGGCAGAAATTAAGACAAATAAATCTTATGCTGCTGCTTATTATGGAAAGGGAGGTAAAGAAGTTGTTGGACGCTCAGATCATTGTCCCTTTGAGATATTCTGAGTGGGTGGCTAACTTGGTCCCAGTAAGAAAGAAGAATGGAGAAATCAGACTTTGTGTTGATTTTAGGAACCTGAACAGGAGCTTTAAGAAGGACAATTACCCGCTGCCAAAGATGGAACATATATTGCAGAGGGTAATAGGTGCATCCAGGATTTCCATGATTGATGGATTTTTTGGCTACAATCATATCTCTGTCATGCCTGAAGACAGAGAAAAGACAACCTTCACTACTCCTTGAGGAACATTTATGTATGCCAAAATGCCCTTTGGACTGATGAACGCAGGGGCAACTTTTTAGCGAGCCATGGACATAGCTTTTATTAGAGAAAAGGAAAACTTTGTAGTCATCTACTTGGATGACATTACAGTCTTCTCCAGATCTGATAAATAACATTGTTGTCATCTAAGAAAGGTCTTCTTGAAATGTAGAAGGTTTGGTCTCTCCTTAAATCCCAAGAATTCATTGTTTCCCATGAAAGAGGGAAAATTGTTGGGACACATAGTATCAGCTAAGGGGGTCAGAATTGATTCAAGCAGGGTGGAAGATATTCAAGCCTTGTCACTTCCCAGATCCAAGAAGGAAGTCTAGTATTTCCTGGGCAAAATCAATTTTCTGAGAAGGTTTGTTTCAAATTTTGTTGAATTGGTAGAGCATATCACAACCATGCTCAGGAAGGGGAATCAAGTAAAATGGACTGTTGAGTCCAGAAATTATTTTGACCAAATCAAGAAGGCACTGACTGAGGCACCAATGCTCATCAGTCCTAACTACTCCAAGGATTTCTTAATCTTTTCCTTTGCCTCATTTGACATAGTGGCAATTGTTTTGTTGCATAAGAATGTTGAAGGGCTGGAACAACCCATTTCTTTTTTCAGCAGAGCACTAAGAGACACAGAGGTCAGATATGACATCATGAAGAAGTAGGCCTATGCCTTAGTGAAAGATCTCAAGGATTTTAGAGTCTATGTTCTGCATTCGAAGATCATTGCATATGTTCCTTCAGCTTCTGTGAAGGACATTCTCATTCAGCTTGACATAGATGGGAGAAGGAGTAAGTGGATTGCCAAAATCCTTGAATTTGAGCTGGAAATAAAACCCACCAAACTAGTTAAAGGCCAAGGTTTAGCCAAGTTGTTGGATGAATATAATTGTAAATATTTGGGGGTTAACTCCATCAACACTTGCTTAGAAAATCAGCAAGCTGAGTCGTCTGAAAAAAATCCACAGGATAGCCCTCCATTGGCAGAATGTACCTGGTACAAAGACATTATATTTTTTCTGCAGGAGTTAAGACCTCCTGATGGAATGGGAAAAACCAAGGCAAGAGCTTTAAATCTCAAAGCAATTAGATATTGCCTTGTTGACCAGTTCTTGTCTTTGAAAGACCCTCTAGAAGTGCTTCTGAGACGTTTAGACCCACAGGAAGCCCAAAAGATTATGTTTGATTTTCATGACAGCCTGTGTGGGGGACATCACTTCCGGAGAACAACAACCTATAAAATTCTCAGGGGTGGGTACTTATGGCCTACTCTTTTCACTGATGTTTATGCAAAATTCAGGGCCTGTATCAAATGTCAGAAATTCTCAGGAAAACAATAGCTCAAGACTCTGCCTTTGAATCCTATGGTAGCTTCAAGACCCTTTCAGCAGTGGGGCCTAGACTTTATTGGGGAAATTCAACCTGATTCAAGTGGTCAACATAGGTGGATCTTAACTACAACAAATTATTTCACCAAGTGGATAGTAGCTATCCCCACAAGGAGTGCTTCTCACAAAGTGATCATTGGTTTTCTTGAAGATATTATGGCAAGGTTTGGTTGCCCGAGAAGAATCATCACTGATAACATTGCATCCTTCAAGTCTGAGCCATTGATCAAATTTTGTGAGCAATTCGGGATTTCATTAATCCACTCTACCCCCTACTACCCCCAAGGCAATGGATTAGAAAATTCCTCTAACAAAAGCCTTATAAAGATTATCAAAAGATTGCTAGAGGACAATAAGAAGGCGTGGGATTCAAAGATCAAATTTTCTCTATGGGATGACATAGTGACAACGAAGAGGTCTCTAGGCACCTCTCCTTTTCAGCTTGTCTATGGAGTTGAGGCTGTTTTCCCTTATCATCTTGCCATGCCTGTGGCAAAATTCTTCCAAGACTACCAGAATGAGCCCGATGACATGATCAGAAGGATACATCAGTTGGTAGAAGTGCAACAAACAAGAGAGCAGATGAAGGACATAACACATGACCGTCAACAGAGGATCAAGCAGATTTTTGATAGGAAAGTTAGAAAGGAGGATTTCCAACTAGGAGATCTAGTACTTAAATGGGATGCACCCAGACAGGACAAGGGAAAACATGGTAAGTTTGAAGCCCTCTGGATTGGGCCCTTCAAGATTTCTGAAGCATTTCCAAATAACACTTACAGGTCTCTGAATTTGGAGGGTGACGAAGTTTTTGGTGGCCCTGTAAATGGTCACTTCCTGAAAAAGTTTTTTGTCTGAAGCCGCAGTCAACGTCCCACCATTGTAAATATCGTTCCTATTCTATGTTTTTTTTTTTTTAGTAGGAGAATCCACAACCCAACAAAAAGGCATTGAACCTGCAAAAGAGTTATTGGCATCTCATAGGGAACAAGCCATCCCCCATGGAGCCTAATGTTATCACATTTATTTGTAGAGGGGGGTGTTTTCCCTAAGAAATTGGCCCCTTGGCGAAGGAATAGAAGAAAGAGAGAAAAAAACCCACATTTGGCTTCTATCCTAAGTCGAATGAGTGATGTGACCTTTGGGTGCAAAGTGATAAGACACGCGCAAATCTGGGCGACCGAGATCTATGTGCCTCAGATCGACGATCGTTGATCATATCGAGGCCCTAACATGCGTGGAAGCTAAAATTTGTAGGGCAGACCGGGTTTGAAACCATGGTTTTGTGGAGATTCTACGTGTCAATCATAGACACACATCGGGCCCAAAAGTGGTGAAGAGTCAAACCACTTTTCGTAGCCCCGATATGTGCATGCGTGTATAATGCCCTATCCCGGGTCGACAAGTGGTCGCTCCACAACTGTCCTGCCGACACCTGTCCCCTTCTCATTTCTTGCCACCTGTGCCACCTCACTCCACATCACCTCTGTCCCATTACATCTCAGCTCTCGCTTGTGTGGCCCCCACGCTATCCTCAGTCTCCTCTTCCCATCCACGACTGTCCACCTGGCCATCTCCCGTCCGCTATTCCATGCCAAGCGCGCCAATCACTTTGTCAGCATCCACGTCCATTGTGAAACCTCCCCGTAAACATCCAACTTAGATCTAGATGGCAGAATGTAGAGGACGCCAAATTCCATAGGTGCAGAGTTGACTTGGGCCTTCTCTGATCTCGATGAAGCAGTTATTGAGGTAGGTAGTGGTGGTTGAACATCGTTTCCATCATAAATGGAAAGCCCAAAAAAGGACTGTCAGCTAGTTGATTCATCTGCAGGTCCGTTCTGAAGCGTGATTGCGTCTGACTGAGGTTCACGTCTGACTAGAGACTGCATGCACAGTCCACCAGGAGGCATGAAAAATGTAACGCCTTAAATGCAAAGTCTCGATCACGTCTCTGTGGTTTTTCTCTGAGAATATAAGAATCGTTCTCATATTTTTTTAGGGTTGATGGTTGAGCTAAGCTCCCGATTGGTAAAGTTTTAATGAAGCCTCTGGTTCTCTGGTTATGTATCTATATTTGAGACTTCTTGTTTAATGAAAGTCAGTTTCCTTCCATATCTTTGTAACAACTATGTTAAGACACTCGGGCATGGATAATCCAGTCGAGGGTAGTTATGTTCTTGTGATGTAGGTTTGATCACAGTGGCATCACGACCAGTTTTAATAAGTTTCTTGTGATTGTTTTTCCCCTAACGTTGAATGACTTGGGCATGGATGATATAGTCAGGTTGTTATTATTGAATTGTGATGTATGTTTGATTTCAATTCAGTAATAAATTCATTCAGTTCCTTGAAACCTTGAACCAAGAGGATCTTGTCTTTAGAGTTTTTCCTCTTTAATCTGTTGGAAGACCGAATGTCCATAGCATAATTCTTCATTCTTCTCAAGTTCTTCTCCCTAGTCACCCTTGCTACAAATTATTGACTGAAGTTAGATCAAGACCTCATCTACCTGTGCACTCCAACCCAGTTTTCTTAGTTAAAGCGATACAATCCTGAGTCTGCATCCATTAGACCCCCTTTAAAATTATTCATTGTGACATACAAACTGATGGGTACTGGTCTTACCTCTGCTGCAATCAAGAGGTGACTTTTGGTGCTAACACTTCTTACAACGCTCAAATATCGTCCTTAAGTGTGATGTGTGGGCATTCCTTTCCTTGGACACAACTGTGGGAATTCCTTGAGTAACTTGTTGTTGTTGCAAAAGATTGCTACAACCATATAAAAACAACAAATTCATCTCAAAAGTAACATTAAAAGATGATTAGACATTTCCAATTTTGCTTCTGACAAGTTGTTATCATTTTGTCAACTTAGAGCTATATTTTCTTGTCATTTTCAAGCATTCTTAAGGCATAATTGTTGTGGTTGTTACAAAATATTCATTGTTGTTATAAATATTTAACTTGTTGCAGTCTTATATCATCTTATTTTTTTTTTTTAGAGGTTTATGGTCTTATGAAGCACTAACATCATATGGTACTTGGAAATTGCACTCTTTTCCATTTGTTGTCTTGTTTTGGGCAGGTACACCTTATTTACCCTTTGCTTCATCTCTATAAGACACAAAGAACCTTTGACTTGAGTGACCTATGAGAGGGGTGGGATTTTCTTATATCTTTTACCTTAGCCTTCTCAAACCCTCAGGTCACTAGGGACGTCTCCCTTGGGGTACTATGATATACTCCTAAATAGAAAGGGGTTTCCTATTAAGGTGATAGTGATAGGTCACTCCCTATTACGCCAATCCTGCATCCACTTTCCTCGAGATTTGGGCAAGTACAGATTGTGCGATAACATATTGGCGTCGTTGCCGGGGAACATCGAGTCAATTTTCCTCAAATGAAACTTTTCGGTAAGCCTTTATCCAAAGCCTTCATTTCACAAATCTTACCTGGCGACTCCACTAAGGGTGATCCCATCATCCCTTTGATAATATTAAGGATATTGTCTCGTGACTCCACTGATGATGACCCGTAGCGGACGTCAGTACACACTTTCTTGTACTATAGTCCCTATTGTCCCCATGGCCCCTCCTATTTGGGATCCCGAAGTACTCTTCGACCCTTTATACTTGGCCAATATCCAAGGAGGATTACATGATATCCCTAAAGATGTCGATTCATGGATACCCAAGTTTTCCGGAGAGTCTGAGACTTCTGGTAACACACATTGGACCAAATTTTGTGAGAGCTATGACTTCTATCAGTCTGGGAAAGAACACCCTGAAACATTCATGAGACTTTTATTTTCCTCACTTATTGGAGATGCTAGAAAATGGAGCACTAGCCTCCCAATAAAAAGCCTCACAACCTGTGAATATTTAGAAAAAGTTATCCTGCAAATATGGGGTGTGATGGAAGATATGGCATCCCTTTATTCCCAATATCTCAACATTTGCAAAAAAAATGACGAAGTTGTTAGGGAATTTAATGACATGTTTAATTCCTTACTTGGTCGAATTGATTCTGAATTTCTACCAGAGAGTGCTATTCTTGAACAATACTTAAATTCTTTTGAAGGAAACTTCCAATCCATCCTCAGGAACCAATTCCCTACAAACCTCAAGGAAGCACAAGATGGTGCTTGTTGTATTGAAGAAAATCTCAAATGGTGTGATCCCATTCCCCAGGACCAAGATGATGTCTTATGGTCCAATGAGGAAGATGTTGAGGAAGAAGAACATGATTTCCCAGAAAAACTAGAGGTAAATGATGAGATTAAGTTAGCCATCCCCCCTAAAGGGACTGGTACTTGGAAGAATGGGTTCTCAACTATGAAATATGCCTTAAAGTTTTTTGAACCCTCTAAGAATCTAGGTACCTTTGAAGAAATCATTGAGTTGGAAAGGGCACTATCACAAGCCCAAAATCCTCCTTCTATGAGACTTCCCCAAAATACTAGTTAGACAATAAAACCTCATGCTCCAAAAGAACAAATTTGTCTGAACACTTTGAATCTACAAAAAGTTGCAAGGAAAGAAGATGATCCTAAGTCCTTATCGTCCAAAGACTCCCATTTTGAACATGATCACCCAAAGGCTACTCATGAGAAATCTAATTATGAAGATTCCATATTTACCTTTTTCAYGCCAAATCAAATCCAAGAAAATTAAGACACGAGGAAGCCCAGGATTGAGTGCTTGATCCAAACAAGTGAGGACYCGAGGGTGAGGCTTGAAGATCCCYAGKTATATGCTAGGGATATACCCCAACCTTTCCCAAAACCTAGCAATGATGGGACCAACCTAAGCACTAGTATGACCTATATCTTAAAAAAGGTCAAAAGGATTCATGGAATGTTGGAAATCCCTTATTTAACAAAACAGACCCCAGATGACCAACAATTGTTCGAAGAAACTTCCACACTATTACAAACTAGTCATTTTGAGAAAAATGAACAAACACCCTTTCTCACTTCTTTGTTAATAGATGACCTATGTCTTCACAACTCCATGCTTGACTCCGAGTCATCTGTCAATATGATGAGTTTGAAGGTTATGAACCAATTGGGGCTGGAAGTTACAGGGCCTTGTGCAACCTTTTGTAGATTTGAGTCAAAGGGGATCAAGCTCTACGACTTTATGGAAGGTCTTGAAGTCCACCTTGTCGACTACCCTGATTTTCCCATCATAATGGACATCGTTTTTGTCGATATACCTGACACTTGGGGAATGATATTATCTAGGGAATGGGTTGTTACTTTAGGTGGAAGTCTACAGATAGACTTGTCCTACGCAACTATCCCCATCGGGGACCAAGGTTGCATCACTTTGCATAACAAGCCAAAGATGATGGAACACATTGAAAGGTGTAATCATGGATATAATGACTACAAATCCGTAGATCCCTGCTTATTTCAAGGCTGGACCGCTCTTTCCTTGGTAGAAGAAGACAATATTAATGAGATAACATGGACCAAAGGAAAGGGTGACCATAATATTCCTAGCAATCACAAGGAAAAAATTACACAAAGTAATGACGAGATGTTACATTTGCATGAAACATACATAAGGAATAGTGTTTTGGTAGAATCCCACCCCATCATTCTGAAGCAAGAGAGAGATACAAATTGGGGTGATTATCCCGACGACGCCTCTAACCCCTCTAAAGACTGGGATGACTATTTTTCTACACAAGAAGATGAAATTGACGATTTGATAAGGTTTAGAGGGAAAGGAGTTGGCTTCGTCAAATGGAAGGGGGATGATGAAAATTCATTAACTAAGCCAAACCAAGAAGATGTATTGATTATAGTACCCCACCCCCCTCCCTCAACACAATACACCAAAATACAAGAAGTAGTTGATTTTGAAGGAGGGGACTACAAGCAAGGATATTTGGTTTTAGAGTGGGATACAAAGAAGGGGGAGCCTAACAATATTAAGGGATGCACAAAGTTTTGGATTGGACCCTTCAAGATCAGAATGAAGTCATTCAATGATGCCTACTATTTGTCTACGTTAGAAGGAAGAAAACGTCCATTACCAGTTAGTGGGACGGAGTTTTTGGGATTAATGGAAATTCCATACTTCCTACAACGCTCAAATATCGTCCTTAAGTGTGATGTGTGGGCATTCCTTTGCTTGGACACAACTGTCAAGTAATATTGGTATATTTCTATGATCTTCTCTATCATATCCCTGAAGGTAAAGTCCATTTCTCTTTGAAAAGTCTACCCAACATTCATGAGGTCTGTTATCGCACAATATATACTTCCCTAAAGCCCAAGGCAAGTGGATGCAGGATTGGCGTAACAGGGAGTGACCTATCATTGTCACCTTAATAGGAAACCCATTTCTATTTAGGATTATATCGCAGTACCCCAAGGAAGACGTGCCTAGTGACCTGAGGGTTTGAGAAGGCTAAGGTAAAATATATAAGAAAGTGCCACCCCTCTCACAGGTCACTCAAGTCATAGGTTATTTGTGTCTTATAGAGATGAAGCAAAGGGTAAATAAGGTGTACCTATCCAAAACAAGACAACAAATGGAAAATAGTGCAATTTCCAAGTACCATATGATGTTAGTGCTTCATAAGACCATAAATCTTTGAAAAAATAAGTAAGCTGATATAAGACTGCAACAAGGTAATTATTTATAACAACAATGAATATTTTGTAACAACCACAACAATTATGTCGTAAGAATGCTTGAAAATGACAAGAAAATATATCTCTAAGTTGACATAATGATAACAACTTGTCAGAAGCAAAATTGGCAATGTCTAATAAGCTTTTAATGTTACTTTTGAGATGAATTTGTTGTTGTTAGATGGTTGTAGCAATATTTTGCAACAACAACAAGTTAGTCAATGGATTAGTCTAGTCTAAGGTTAGAAAAAGTTAGTAAAAGTTTCAAGGAAGATAGTTTGAGAGTTATTTGATCAATCGATCACTATAGTGAGTGGACTAGTGCCTTTTAGGGTGTATGGAGTAAACAATAGCAACAACAAATCTTAGAGAAAAATAGCAATGATAGTACTTAGTCAAAGGAGATGGAATGGATGTAGGAGGTGTTGGTAACCCAAGGCCTCAAGCATCCAATTCCTACAACAAAATTGGCTAGAAAGTAAGGAAACTTAGGCCCTAGCGAATTCTCTTTCCTTAGACAATTTGGAAGTAATATATGCAATAGGAAATTAGAGTAGGGCTACTAGAGTGCTAGCATTTTAGGGCTCTAGTAGATACTTCTAAACAAGGTGCACTTTGAGAAATTTAAACAAGTGGAAAACTATAGAGAAAAAGATAATAACTTATGTTTCTCTCCTAGGATTTTAAGTAAGCAATTTCATAATATTCAACATGAACCAAGTAAAATTTACCACAAGCATTCATTAACATAAAAAAATTGCATATTTTCTACTTACTTCACCAAGAATAATCAAGCCAAACCCTAGTTGAAGATCCTCCACAATGAAAAATAGCCAAGATACACCAAAAATTGCCTCTCCAAGAAGTTGCGCACTAATTAGTTCAACCAATAACCCTTAAATAGGGCCGAATTTCAGACCACACACTTGTGTGATGATTTCATGAT
The DNA here is from genome assembly GCA_009831015.1 of Picea engelmannii. Lineage (NCBI taxonomy): Eukaryota > Viridiplantae > Streptophyta > Pinopsida > Pinales > Pinaceae > Picea > Picea engelmannii. The sequence continues at coordinate 52,427 of ML813991.1, read as the reverse complement.
GAAAAATGAGAGTTTTCTCTCTCTATTTATACAATATCAGTGACCTTTAATTAAAATTAGGTCGTAAAAAGGCCAACATGGCCAAATTACATTTAAAATCTAGTTTTTACATAAATGACATTAATTAAACCCTAATTTCATCTCCAAGGGTGATGTCATGCCCTTCTAGGGTGATGTTAGGCCCATAGGGTGGAACACTAGGCCTCAAATGCAGAATGTTTGGCCTCCAAAGGCCCTGAATGTTACCCAACGTGCCAACTAGAAAACAACCACCCTCATAAATGAAAACCCTGACTGGATGACGTCTAGGGTAAAAATGATGATGTCATGGGCTCTCAAGGGTCAACATCCTAGTGGAAAGGAAAGACCCCCCTGGGTCTAGGCTTTCCAGAGTGTCTTGGGGGAAACATCCTTCTTTCTTCCTGGTGCAAGCCTCTGGTGTCTCTTTTCCCCTAGTTGGGGTTACAACATCCATCTGTGGGATTTTAGCCCCATGGAGGTATGAGATAATCATTCCCCCATATGTACCTATCCACTGGACAAAGTCTTGCAACAACAACAAGTACGTTGTCCAGAGGTTCATAAGTCAGAGGGATCATAGCAATGGAAATCACATCTAATAATCAAATTACCCAAACATGTGCATCAAATCGCCCTTTACCCAGACAAATGCTCAAAGACGTTATGAAATTTAACAATTCAGGTTTGGAGAGGGTCTCAATATGTCCTATTAGGCTAATCCTCCTTAAGTTCAGGGTGTTTCCCAGGTGAGAGCCAATCTAGGTAATGTAAGTGTGTGTGCAGTGATAACAAGGAAATGTAGGTGTTACCTGTGGGTGGCTCTATAGAGGGCGAGCTGGACCTTATCACAGATGCCATTGTTTCTTAACCCATTCAATGACTTTTATTCTTAGTCTTATTGATTTTTATTTTGTGTTTCAAGGGAATACCTAAGGGACACTGTCCTGGCTTGGTGACTAGAGGTGACAACATTACCCACAAGCATTTCACGGACATGAGAAGGTTGACTCGTGATGAGATCCCCTTTCTCTTGGCTATGCCACCAAGAGCCACTACCCTAGTTTGGTGACTAGATAAATGGTAGTGTCATACCTCTACATGTCCATGGTCCTAATAGGCTAACTCAAGATGAGACCTCCTATCCACCAGCTAATTCATTGAGTGTTTATTTATCTTACGGGTTCCCTTTTCTTACTGAGAATCCTTTTAATGCTTTCTCGGGAATCCCTGGGCGAAGCATCTCAAAGGTTTCATTTTGGATTTTAACTCTTTCTAGATACTTTTACCCTCTGGGCCTTTATCCCTTTCTTCCCACAAGGCGATGTACAACCCTTCCTAGTATGGCAAACCCAATGAATGAACAAAGGTATGGGGGGAAATGAGAGGAGTAAGGATGGAAAGTGGTAAGTATGGAGGGAATGGACGATGATATTTCATAGACTCACCCAGTGGCAACCCATCCTAAAGGGAGATCAACTTGCTAGGGCATCATGTCACCCTCCCAGGTATGAGCAAGTCAAAGAGCATAATTTCCAAGCAAACATTATGAAATGAAGGAGAAGTCAATACAACATATTCAAGTGATTCAATAATCAGAGTGACACATACCATGATACCCGAACTCATTACCTCATGGAACAAAATTTACTGCTACTTCATGACCAAGATGGTGGGATGGATACTGGTGTTACTTGATAGATGGGTTGCACTGAAGAAAAGATGGCCCCTCCAGGGACATGCTCAAGTCATATGACTCTTGACACTCCATGTCTAGGACCCGTGGGCCTCGAGACATGATCTCCTTAGTTATCCCCAAGGTAGGGGATAACAAGGCCGAAAGGCATTCTGAGGTACATGAAGGTTCCCCAAGGGGTGGTGAAAGCGGTCTTAAGTTGATCCTCCCTTTTTACTAAGACTTGGTTGTAGACTAAGAAACCATATAACATGGACATCATCCATGCATTGGTAAGCCTCTGTAGGAGGAGGGGGTAATTATCCTTCAATGATAGTTGGTTAAGTTTCCTAAAGTCAACACATAGTCTAATGTCCCCGTTTTTCTTTCAAAAAACCACTAAGTTAGACATCCACGGAGAATATCTAATGGGTACTATGATCCCAACATCAACCATATTTTGGAAGGGTGTTGTTAGGTAAGTCTACAACTTCCAAGTTCATGGACCTTTGTAGGAAATTCACCTAGGAATTAGGGAATTCCTTAGTACCTTGCATAGATCTGAGTATTTGGGAGTCATCATCAAATACTTTCCAGTGCTCTAGGTTATCAAGAACCAATGGTATGAATACCACTTCCATATTGCACAAGTCTTGGAGGAAAACCTCACAAGGTTGTAGGGTGGATGTAGAAATGACCAAGGCACGAATGACACAATTTTCTTCTCTAGGGACTGCCTTGATTGAGAAGTCATTAAAAATTTTCATGGTGTCCTGCACTAAATCCATATACCTCCTCAATCTTTCATTTTTTTCCAGTGAACTTTATATTTACTTGGGAAAAAACTAGATCATAATATCCTATAACCCTTAGGCACCTTATGCCTTTATCAAGGGCTATATTGAGTCCTATGAGCAAGGTGTTATATTCAACGACTTTTTTTATGTAGTCATACTCAAGTCTATATGAAAAATAAAAGGCCTCCTTGGAGGGGGTTGTGAGGACAATTCCAGCCCCTAACCCAAAACTGGAAGGGGCACTGTCAAAATCTAAGGTCCACATTTCACCAGTAACTTGGCACTGTTATACTTGGAGAGTTGGATCGATTGCACAAAAACTTCCCATTTTTTCATCTAAGTAACATATTTCATCAATGGGATCCTTTCGGGAACTCAACTTGGTGTCTAGCAAAGGGCTCTTTATAGAGGATAACAAAACCACCTTCGGGGTGAGGGATCGTAGCATATGACAAGTCCATCTGAAGGCTACCTCCCAAGGTTACCGCCCATTCCCTAGATAACAACATTCCCAATTCATTAGGTATGTCAATTATTATGACATTCATCATAAGGGAAATATGGGGAAAGGAGGCTAGGCTAACCGTAATATCCTTTATAAGACCACACACTGTGATAGGTTTAGAGTCTACTCCACACACATTTTGGTAAGGTCATGAGATTTCCAAACCCAATTGCCTCATCACCCTAAGAGGCATAATGTTTGTGGAAGCACCTAAGACCAACATACAATTATGGAGGGTTAAGTCGTTTATTAGGAGAGAAATAAATAAGGGAACATTCTTTCCACTCTTTCTATCAATTGTCTCGCCATGGAGGATTATAGGGAGATAATCCTCATCTTGAGACTCTTCAAGGTCAATTCTTTGTGAAGGAGTGGAGTTTTCAAACTTGTCTTCCTCTCCAGGGTCATAATATGGTGGAGGATCATTAGGTTAGGGAAATCCCATTTCATCATCATTCTCTTTAGGGATACTAAGGGTAAGAGGGATTCTTTCCTCCTTAGGGGAGTAGTCTTCCTCCTTATCTTCACTCTTGAGTGCTTGGAAATGTATCTGGCTTCCCTCAATGTTTGGATATTGGGTGTGCCATTTATTATTGGTGATGGTATATGGTTCTTTAGGTGATGTACCTACCCATGCAACATCATTCATGTATAGTTGGTAAGGGGTGCCCCTTTCCTGCAGGGTATTGAGCTTATCCATGAGGGTGTCCTAGGATAATGTCAAAGTCGTAATGTTTTCCTAAAACGTGTTTACTAAAGGATGGTATTGGAACTCATGTGACTCCAAATAGATGATACAGGTGGATATCGGTGGCCACCCACCTTTTCCAACTCGCTCAAAACAATTTTCTGACAATTTACTATTTTTAGTAGTTTTTAACTTCCAAGGCCATTTTGAGGGCCTAAATGAATTTTTTTTAGGATAGAGCTTATAAATGATATCCAATGGCTCTAATTGAGCCCCCAAAATTAATCTCCTCGACGATACCTTTCCAATGGGCTATTGTGCGCCTAAAACAAAGATCGTATGCAAAAGTTACGACCCCGGGAAGTTGATGTACTAACTTACCCAAACGGGGCCCACATGACTTTTGGAGCTTCATCTCCTAGGGTTAGGTTTTTGGATGTCCAGGGTTTTTGAAATTTTTGTTTATTGTAAAAAGGCCTTCAGAGCCTCATTGTAATCATCTTCTTGCAAATGAGCACAACCGTCACATCTCTTCTCAGAGATAAGTCGCCACCATTCCAACAAACTTGTTTTCCACTGCATTTTACAGTTTCAGCTTATTTACTTATTGAATAGAAAACAATTTTTACTGTATCTCTGTTATTCTATGTTAATCATATTTTAATAATTTGTATTCATTTCGTTCATCTCATAAAATATGGATCAGTGATATCAGAGCGGTCTTCTCCTTGTTGTCATAATGCATGTCCCCAATGAGGTCAGGGTACAAAGAATTGGGTCTCGAGCTTGTTTCTCTTGAGGAAAAATTCTCTTGCACGCCCAAGCGACCTCTCATGGCAGGAGAAAATAAATATGGCAGGACAAAAGATCCTTTCAAAATGTTGCTTGAGGAAGCCCTCATGCAATAGGGGAATGAGATGATGGATAGTTTCGCACAAATCCTTCGAGGACTACCAATAGGCAACACATCTTCCTTGAGCGGAGGCGCCGCCTCCTTCAAGGTACAAATCAACTTTGATATTCCTATACTTGAAGGTTATATAGACACAGATGTTGTAGACAAATGGTTGAATCTACTAGAAGGGTATTTTCCTGTCCATAACTTTTCGAATAGAGAAAAGATTACCTTTTCACTCCTCAAAGCCATTCCCCATGTCAAATATTGGTGGGAAACTTTCTGTGAGAAAAAGGAAACAAAGGAGCCCTCATTATTTACAGTCGCGACCACCTGGGAATCCTTCAGGGATGCTATTAAGGAACAATACTACCATGTCGAAAGTTATGACGACTTGTATACCAAATGGACCACACTGTGGCAAGAAAGAGACCAAGCAGTGCTAGATTTCAAAAATATCTTCCATACCTTGCGCATCAAGCTAGGTATCAAATACTCAGAGCAACATCTGGTTCTCAAGTATCACAGTGCTCTGCATAGATACATCTAGACTGAAATGGAATTTCTAGACATCTCGTCCTTGGGCACGACCTACCGATATGCTGCAAAATCGAGCACAAGCTCAAACAAAAGATGCGACAATTTGGGCCTGGGAACCCCTCATAGAAAAATCCAGGAAGGGGCGGCCCAAAGCCACAAAAAAAAGGACAAAGAAAATATGTACAGTATCAAGAAAACTAGTCCAAGCCACAAGAAAATAAGGACACCGGAAAGACACAGAAAGATATCGGGAAGTGGTGTGACTTCCATAAGATCCCTTGGCATAACACTGCTGACTGTCGCTCAAATTAGTCGTTGGTGGCCGAAGTGAAAGATTCTGAATCAGATGCGGGTTTTGAATCTAAGTTTGAACCAGAAAGGGGAAGACAAATCATTGATGTAGAACCTAGTGCCACCATTGCTACCACTAAGCTCCAACCTCGTGAACCAGACGAGAAAAAAGAAGGTGAACACCTCTTCCATTCACATATGTGGGTAAAAGGCACCCCGATGCACTTCATTGTTGATAGAGGTAGCAAGAATAATCTCATCTCAGCAGAGGTCGTCAAGCAGCTAGCCCTGCCGACAACACCACACCCACAACCCTACACCATTGGATGGCTCCGCCAAGGAAGCAATCTCCGCATCAGCCAATAGTGTCAGCTGTCATACGACATCAAGCCCTTCAAAGACGAGGTATTGTGTGATGTTGCTCCTCTCGAAGTTTGTAATGTTCTTTTGGGCCAACCTTATTTATGGAAACGTCATGCTATATATGAGTCTAGGCCTCGTAGTGTTATTATTACTTTGAATAGGAAATTGTACATGATACCCGAGGCAGTCCTTCCTAGTGATATTTCCTTGATCTCTGCCAAGCAATGTAGGAAGATCATCTCTCAAACTAGGAAATTTGTCTTCTTCGTGATTTTCTCTCAGAGTGAGCGAAAGATCGCAACCACATCTAGGGCCTCCACGATCGATCTATCCACACAACATAAGCAAGTGTATAAGGTCATGGAAGAATACTCAGATATCTTATCCTCTCCTACCAGGGTACCTCTGCATTGTCGGGTCAAGCATCCCATCATTCTGACCCCAGGCGCATTGCTACCCAATGGGCCAATCTACTGCCACTCTTTGTTAGAAAATGAGGAGATCAAGAGGCAGATCCAAGAACTTCTCCACAAGGGGAACATATGTCCCAACTCATCACCTTGTGGGAGCCCAATCGTGCTGGTGCAAAAGAAAGATGGTACCTGACAACTCTACATTGATTACCAGGCCCTGAATAAAATCATAGTCTGAAACCGGTACCCAATTCCTCGAATAGATGACCTCCTTGATTAGATCACGGGGGCCAAATAGTTCAGTAAGATTTATCTGAATTCTGGCTACCACCAGGTCCCAATAGAACAAACAGATGTATGGAAGACCACCTTCAAGTCAAAAGAAGGTCTTTTTGAATGGTTGGTCATGCCCTTTGGTTTGACAAATGCTCCAACAACTTTTATGAGGATAATGGACGATATCCTATGACCTTTCACCAATAATTTTGTAATGGTGTATCTAGATGACATCCTCATCTACAACAAGACTTGGGTGGAACACTTGCAGCATATTCAGTAGGTTATGCACACCTTGCGACTGCGACAACACAAGCTATATGAAAACTTGGAAAAATGCTCCTTCGGCATGAACAAGGTCCATTACTTAGGCTACATCATTGATAAACATGGTGTGCATGTGTATCCAACCAAGATCCAGGTCATCTGTGACTAGCTAGCCCCAACCACACTCACTGAACTTCAAATCTTCTTGGGCCTCACCAATTTCTATCGCAGGTTCGTGTTGGGACTCTCTCATATCACATGGACCCTCATCCAAGTAACCAGGGGTGGTGGTAAGAAATTTTTTATGTGGGGCCTATCCAAACAACAAGCCTTCGATGACTTGAAGAAGAGTTTGTGCTCATCCCCAGTACTTTCATTACCAGACTTGCATCATCCTATTGATATTGAAACAGATGCTTCAGACTATGTTGTGGGTGTCGTTCGCACTCAACACGACCACCGCATGGCATATCATAGTGAGACACTATCATATGTTGTCTATAAGTACCCTACTTACGACAAATAAATGTACTCCATTGTGAAAGCCTACCGCCAGTGTAGACATTACATTCTTGGGAAGGAGACAGTCATCCACACTGATCACAAGCCACTACAGTTCATGCTGACCTAAGGAAAATTGCAGAATGACCACCATAAGAAGTGGTCCACATACTTACAACCGTTCCACCTCAACATCAAGTATAAAACAGGAAGTACCAACCGATTTGTTGATTGCCTCAGCCAACCTCCATTTGCGACACTCACTACGGTGCTAGACTCTTGCGGCCACGAGACCTCCAGATGGCCCCACCTATACGAGACAAACCCTGACTTCTACACCCCCTACCAAATGTTGGGTGCCAACTTAGTGGTCACTAATTTCCATCTTAAATATGGGTTGTTGTGCCATCTGAGCCGTATTTGCGTTCCATCAAGCAAGTGTGCGAAGCTGATTTGGGAAGCTCACTATAGTCGGGTGGCAAGACACTTTGGTGTCGAAAAGACAGTGGAAGTGTTGCAGAAAAATTTCTACTGGCCAAAACTTAGACAAGATGCCGACATGTATATTAGGTCCTGCATCGCCTGCGCTATTGCCAAACCAACCACTAAGAAATAGGGCTTGTACACCCCTCTGCCTTCTCCTAATAGGTCGTGGGAATCCATTTCAATGGACTACATGTTGGGCCTCCCATCCACCAAGAGGGGAAATGACTGTGTTTTTTGGTTGTTGATCGCTTTTCCAAGATGGCGATTCTAGCCGCTTGCAATAAGAACATCACAACATAAGCCACTGCCAAGCTCTTCTTTGAACGAGTATGGGTACATTTTGGGATCCCACAAACCATTATCTCAGACCATGATAGTCGGTTCCTCAACATATTCTGGTCGAGCCTCTGGTCACTGCTAGATACCAAGCTCATGAAATCCATTTCCTTCCACCCCTAGTTAGATGGAGAAACTGAGGTCGTCAATCGAATGATCGTACATATCATACGCATGTATAATTCAAAACACCCCCGCACATGGGATGAGAGTCTTCCCTATGTCTAGCATAGCTACAACTGATCCTTGCATAGCTCAACTGACCACAACCCCTTTCAGGTGGGGTTAGGATTGCAACCATTGGGCTCCATGGATGTTGCACTACCCCTGGTGACCACCTCGGTCGACTCGTCCCCTGCTCTACCAGAAGCTAACAAAGCCACCTAGTTCATTGAATAGATCCAGCACATCCACCTACAAGTTTAGGATATTCTACAGAAGTCTAATGCCAAGTACAAGCAGCGCCATGATCAACATCGGGTGCCACAAAGTTTCAGGTGGAAGACGAAGTTTGGTTGCACTTGCAGAAAGAATGCCTTACAGGGCCCCATCAGAAGCTTCTCCCACTCCATTATAGGCTGTACACCATCACCAAGGCTATGGGTGACAATGATTTTGATCTCAACATTCCCCCTTTCCTTGGCATGCACCCAGTCTTCAACGTGGCTCTCGTTCGACCATATTTCCCACCATTATTGTATACCTCAGAGATAGAAGAGAAGTTGAAACCAACATAGCTCAACCCTGACTACATGCAAAATGAATCCAGTGATGATATTGTGGACACACAGATCAAGGGCACTCAACAACAAAGGATCCATCTTTATCGAGTTGTCAAAGCAGGGCAACTCCTTCACCAAGGCAAGTGGCTCACCTGGGGCTAAATTCAGTAGAAATTTCCTCATATGATGGGGGAACTCAACACAATGGATACCATTCCTTCCTAAGGAGGGAGGATTGATCCAGGTGGATATCGGTGGCCACCAACCTTTTCCAACTCACTCAAAACTGTTTTCTGGCAATTTTGGCAATTTACTATTTTTAGCAGTTTTTAACTTCTAGGACTATTTTGAGGGCCTAAATGAAGGTTTTTCGGGATAGAGCTTCTCAATCATAGCTAAAGGCTCTGATTGAGCCCTGAAAATGAATCTCTCCTCGATGATACCTTTCCAATGGGCTATAGTGCGCCTAAAACATAGATCGTATGCAAAAGTTATGACCCCAAGAAGTTGATGTACTAACTTACCCAAATGGGGCCCACATGAATTTTGGCGCTTTATCTCCTAGGGTTAGGTTTTTGGATGTCTAGGGTTTTTTACATTCCTTTTTATTGTAAAAAGGCCTTTAGAGCCTCATTGTAATCATCTTCTTGTGAATGAGCGCAACCGTCACATCTTTTCTCAGAGATAAGCCGCCACCATTCCAGCAAGCTTGTTTTCCACTGCATTTTACAGTTTCATCTTATTTCCTTATTGAATAGAAAACTAGTTTTATTGTATCTTTGTTATTCTGTGTTAAGTATCTTTTAATAATTTTTATTCATTTTCTTTTGCTCATAAAATCCGGATCAATAGCTCTATATTAGGCAGGCAAAACTTTGTGCTTCTTTGAGAGTTTCAGGGAACTTATCCTTTAGAATAAATTGAAATTGTCCTTTGAAAGAGCTTATATACCGGTTCAAGGTAACCACATCTATGGGTGCGCTCTTAGGAGGAAATTCCTTCATTAAGGTATTAAAACCGTTGTTGAATTTCTTACAGACTCTTGCTCATACTTCTGTATTCTAGAAAACTAGGAAAAGAAAAAGCCTAGATATTTTCCATCACCCCACCTTTTTATGAAATCATCTTCAAGATCTTATTAGATCTTGATGCTTTTTCTTGGGAGGTTTTCATGCCACACCCTAACTTATCCTACCAATGATTATGATAAAATCCTCATGATCACATCCGAGTGCTCGTTTTGGGATTCATGGAGACCATACTGATTATAAAATCTTCTGAAGTGAAAATGAGCCTCAGTATCATCATTCCCAGATAATTTAGATAACCATGAGTTCTCATCCTTAGGCATATCATGGGGAAAACCACAGATTTTAGTCATGTATAAAGGCCCAAAAACGTTTTCAAATGCCCACTTTTGAGGGGCCATGGTTTTTGGCTTGTAATGCCATCCTATACGGGTCGTCATTAGTGGATTCGATAGATGATAAACCTCATATCATCAAAGGAATGTGAGGGAATCACCCTCAGTGGAGTCACCAAGTAAAATTTCAGAGATAAGGGCTTTGGGGAAAGTCTACCAAAAGATATGTCGTTGAGGAGAATGACTCAATCCTCCACGGTAACGATGCCAAAATGTTATCATAGGATTTGTAGTTCTCCAAATCCCAACAAAAGATCCCCAAATCTTGGGTAACTACAAAAGATCCTATCATTGTCACCTTGGTAAGAAGTTCCCACATTTTAGTGATGAAAGAGGTCCACCACAAGGGAGGCTTCCCCGATGACCTCAAGGGATCAAAGCAGCAAGTAAAGTAGCCAAGCCTACTACCCCCTCTCTTGATCACCTAAATATTTGTCTAGGTCAAGGTAGTAGAAGAAGACTGAAGTTGTTTGAGTACCTACCCTGAACAAGAACAATTTATAGCATATATATTATGATTTCCAAGCTCAAACATGCAATAAATATCCCTTGAATATACTAGACAATGAAAATTGCAACGATTGATACAAATTTGCAACAATACAACAATTTTATAACAACAATATAAATTTGTAACATCAACAATAAAAAGAACCTAGAATTTCAACAATTGGCCAAGAAAATTAAGCATGCATCTCATAGAACATTATCCAATTACTTAAGAGAAATTTTAAGCAAGTTAAACCACCTTTACAAGAATGTATGCAACAAATAAGAGTGTATAAAGATGGTTGTAGAAAATTTTTGCAACAACAACAAATTTACTAGTGATTTAGTGAGTGTTAGTGTTAGCAAAATTAGTAGAAAGCTTGAGAGAATTGAAAGAGAGTGTTTGTTGATCAATTTCACCAATAGAGATCTGTAGATTAGTTCCTTTAAGGAATATGGAGTCTTTACAACAACAATACACAATGCTAATTGAAGATTGAGATAGCAAAGACTAAGATGTAGGTATTAAACTCTAAGGTGCTAGCACATTAGGGCCTTAGGGTTTAACCCTTAAAGAGAGGGATTTCTAGAGTGCAAGCGATTTTGGGCTATAGCAACCTTTTCTCCCCTCTTAATACTTCAACTAAGTCAAGAAATCAAGTGTCTAGGGATAAAATCCTAAAGTGATAATACTTTAGGGCTTTAGGAGTATAACCCTAGCAAGGATTCCTTCACAAATTTTGGACAAAATTAATCTTGTGAGAGGAGGAAGCACTTATGCTCCTCTCTTAGGGTTTCACCAAGCAAGACTTCTGGAATGAAAAAGAGAAATTACCATGAACATTGATAGCACAAAGATTAAATTGCAGAAATTTCACTTACTTCACCAAGATAACATGATATAAAACCCTAATTATAGAAATTGCATCCAAAAATGAGCAAAATCATCCACAAATTGATCCTCCAAGCAAGTCACATAAGTGTAGAAGAGAGAGATAGCCAAATAGGGCGAAAATTTCAGACTTGTTCTTACAAATGATGAGTGATGAATGAAGAAAAAATGAAATGAGATGGTCCTCTATTTATATGATGCCATCTAAACCAATTTGTCCACATAAAATTGTCAATTACAAATTAGCAGAGGGTCGACCCCCTTTATTTACCCTTACATTATGTAAAAATGAAAAATACATGAAATAAAACCCTAAAGAGGGTGGCGTAGGGCTAGAGAATGTGACGTCTGCCCTCCAAAGGCCATGTGTCATGATTCTATGTGCAAATGTGCCATGCCATGAGCCTCCACTTGTGAAACCACCTCCAGAATCCATCATCCATCAAACCCTAGCCTCCGACATGACGTCAAGGGATAGAGGGTGTTATCCTAGGCCTCCAAAGGTTGCGTCCAAGTGGAAGAGGGGTACAGTCTTATTGTCCAATGATCCCAAGGTGCCTCCAAAAGTAATTTCCTCCATCCTCAAGATGAAACACTCATCATCAATGGTCTCCCATGTGTGAGGTATTTCATCCATTATGTGGGATTCCAATCCCCTATGAAGGTCCAAGTGGCATAGTCCCTTCATGAATAACTTTCACCGAGAAAGGTCCTGCAAAGACAAACAAGTACACTCTCCAAGGGTCCAAAATCCATATGATTCATGCCAAGTAAGCCACATTTAATACAATAACCACCCAAACTAGTGCATTAAATCCTCCCTTTTCAAATTAAATAAATGCTAAAAGACCTTATAAACTTTTCCAAATTTAGGAATGGGAGGGTTGTCATGGTGCCCTATTGGGTAAGCTAATCACCAAGTCAAGGAATGTTTCCTAGGAAGATCCTATCTATATCATGTAGTGATTATAAGGTGGATTGGGGGAATATGTTTGGGCATGGGGTTCTTGACATATCACGAGTTTATATTGTCTCATTTATGGGTGCCTTTGTGGAGGGTGTGCTACATCCTTGAGTTTCCTTCATTTGCAATACAACATTTTTCCAAGCCCTTTATTTTCCTTTTTATTAAGTATGAACATTGAGTGCTATGTGGAATGGAAAGAAAAGGAACATCCCAATACCACTTGAAGTTAGAACACATTGAGTGCTATTTTCGTTAGAAATAAAAGAACACCGCAATGCATTCCCCCATTAAGCGGGGCATTTTCATTTATTTTCTTATTCATTTTTATTAAAAGTCATTTTTTTCATTCAGAGAATCATTTCATGGCTCTCGGGACTTTGGGGTGGGAATTTATGTATGATATGAGCTACAACACATTTGGGCCTTCAACCCCTTCTTCCCATGAAACGAGGTACAAACCCTTCTTGTGCATCCAAAAACACAAAAGATGAGGAAATGGAAGGGAATAAGTGTGGAAAGTGGTAAGTATGAGTGAGGAATGGTACGATGACCCTTCAAGGAACCCCCAATAGCAACCCTTTCCCCGAGGTTGACCAACTTACTAGGATACCATGTCAACCACCAAGGTGAAATTAGGCAAAAGGTATAATTTCCAAGCAAACGTTCCATAATCAAGAAATGACTCTTTGCAACATGCTCAAATGCTTAAAATATTAAAGTGGCACTTACCATGAGACTGGACTTGTCATCTCATGAAACAACACTTGGTGTCTTCTGGGATCTAGGGC
>ML813991.1:16357-27594 GCA_009831015.1 Picea engelmannii | reverse complement strand
AAAGAAGTTCTTGGGAGATCGAAATCTTTGGAGAGATCAAGCTCAGGAGGAGTAGCACTTTCCAAGAAGAGTGAACAAGATCCAAGAAATGGACTTGCAGGAAGGATAAAGGTCAAAGCCTTTAAATCCTTTCAAAAATATTCTAAGTCTGAAGAAAGCTTTAGCTCAGAGGGAAGATCTGGACCATCCAATCAACATCCAGACAACGAGGAGCAAGTGTAGAGGAGGAAAGATCTCAACCGTTCGATTTGAGCACAAACGGATCGTAGCCGTCTGATCAAGGTAAAGTGCACTAACATTAAAGCTTTGAATGTACACAGGAGGAACAAGGTCACGAAATTCTGAAATCATCGGAACCATCCACCACTATAGGACACATGGCGAGAGATCAACATTTCACTGACTCACATAGTGGAAAGGTAAAAGAGTAGAGTTGTGAGGATTCACGAAGTGTGAATTCACGAAAAGATCACAGTCATTCATCGTTCCGAAATCATTGAGACCATATGTTGTCAAGGAGGACACATGGCGAGAGATCAACATTTTTGTTGACTCATGACTGGAAGGAGTCAAAGGTTGAGTCACGAGAACTCGCGAAACGTGAAATCGCGACATGATTTGAGTCGTTGATCAAAGGGGAGATCTGGACCATTAATCCAACGCCATCGCAATTTTGGCTATCGGGAGAACGGAGGCAAGGAGACTCCAAAGTCGCGAATCGTGAAATTTTGAAAAGATCACAGCCGTTGATCGAAGGAGGGATTTGAACCGTAGATATGGTTTTTTCAGGACTTCGCAACTCAGGAAATCAGAGGTAAGAGTTCGGGAACTCGTGAAACCTGAAACCGTGAAGATTTGATTTGAGCTGTCGGTTCGAGAAGAGATCTGGACCATTGAGCGTCTATGGAGATGAATCGTGAAGTGTGAACCCACGAGACGCGAAATCGCGAAGTGCTCGAAATATTGGCCCATGATCATAGCGAAGGGTCACATCGGTGAAGGGGAATAGAGGGGCTAGCATGCGCCAAGCTCTTTTCAGGATTTTGAAAGTTGGGAGAGTCGGAGTGACTCGCATGCAAAGGCATGATACGCGGAGTCGCGACACGCCTTTCGATTAGGCGTCTGGTCACAACCTTAGTCACATAAAGGGAGGGGATTAACCAAGAGAGTTAGCATCTAAACATGCTAAAGCTAAAAGGCGTTAAGGAGAAAGCCGCGAGTTCCATATAACCTATTATTTAAGGGAAAGAGGGTCTGTTAAGTGGATTTGAGGTTCTTGAGGGCAAAAGAGTCAATCAGACTTAGTTTCTTGATCGATCCTATACCGGGAGGTCGCGCAGTCCTTAGGAGAGAAGGGGGGTCTGCATCAATCTACATACTAATGGTGGAAGGGTTGGGAAGATGTTTAAAGACTTCTATACTCTTTGGTGAGGTTAAAGGCCTTAAGATCCATCAAAATGTCGATCCTTTATCTCACCTGCAATTTGTTAATGACACCCTTCTCATGGGGGCTCCCATTGTCTAGAAATCCAACACCCTCAAGCTCATTTTGGATACTTTTATGAAGTGTTTGTGAGCCATGATAAACCAAAGAAAATACCTGGTCTTCTTCTTCAATACGCCTATGTCCATCCAAAGGAATATGACTAGGATCCTATGCTTCCAAAAGGGATCCCTACCTTATAAATACTTGGGATCCTCTTTGCTAGAAAATGCCCTCTGAAATGTCACCTGAGAGGATCTTTTGTCAAAGCTAATCAATTAGACCTTCAAGTTCCTTACCCTGCCTGGTAGAATCTTGCTTATAAAATCAGTCTTGCAATCTCTTACACTATATATTTTTCAATTTTGGTAGCTCCTTCCAAGGTCATAAAAGCTATTAGGACCCTTTAGAGGGATTTCCTTTGGGGAGGGCCAAAAAAGGAAAGGAAATGACATTTGGTTGCATGGGATCAAGTATGCTTTCCAAAAAAGGCAAGGGTCTAGGAATCAAATATCCTCTTATCACAGGGAAGGCCTTGGTAGCCAAGACTTGGTGGAGATGGGTGAAGGGAATGGAGGATCTATTGGAAAGAATTTGGAAGGTGAAATATACAAACAACATTTCTGAGAATGCACTCTTCAAAATGGAAGGGGAATTCCATGGCTCGCCTATATGGAATAATGCATGGAATAATAGATCTTTAGTTCACAATAATTGTTTCTAGGAGATACAAGATGGAAATTCAATTCTCTTCTAGGAGGATGCATGTTAATAGGAGGAGACACTAGGTAAAAAAGGAACCTTCCTTTGAGCTAAAATATCCCTATCAGATATGGGCTATAACATGGTGCACCACTATTGGGAAGAAAACACAAATCCCTAATCATTTTTTTACAAAGCATGGACATCAAGAAGCAGATGGTCAATTGTTTTGGATAATGACTCAAGTAAATACATGAATGAAAAATTAAGATCGAGAGTGATTTCCTACAAAATAGGCTCAAACATTCTTAGGTGGGGACATTAGGGAGATGGTAACTTTAGGGTCAAACATGCATATGCCATTGAGGCCAATCATGTAAATCTATACAAGTAGATCATTTGGAGAAAAAATTGGAACCCAAAACTATGGCCCAAGATATCAACATTCCCATGGCTCCTAGCTAGAAGGAAAATGTTAGCTTAGGACAAGATTGTTATAAAAGGCTATGAAGGACCTTCTTATTATATTATGTGTCAATTGGTAGGTGAGATGATAGAGCACATTTTCAACAAATTTTAAGAAGCACAAGCTCTATGGGATAAAGGGGAAACTCTATTCTAGCAATCATATTGCAAGAGAGATGACATTGTCCAAACTTTGGAAATTTGGACAACTACCCCTTTTATAAATATGATTCTAAACTGAGTTTGGAACATTTTTCCTGGGTTATTACTCTAGTCCATTTGGAAGGAGCGTAATTGGTGTCTATTCAAGCAAAAAAAAACTAGAACAGACAAACCATATGGATCAAGATTCAAGTCAATATTTGGGAATCGATTATGTGATCACATGGATAGAGGAAGACAAAAACCCCTTAGGAATAAATAGACCAATCTTCTCTAACTCACAGTTGGAGTGATCCACCCACCCTTTGAAACAACATATCATCAAGCCCATTTCTACTTCTAAGGATACTTGGGACAAATCCCCTACCCAATTTATCGAACTCAATTCCGATGGAGCCTCTAAGGACAATCTAGGGAATTCAAGGGTGTGGGGAGTCTTTAGAGAGCCCTTGGGTAACATTATGTCCATATTCTTGATGTATGTGGGTAGAAACACCAAAAATGCTACAAAATTATTAGGGCTACTAGAAGGTATGCAAACGACAGTTCATTTAGGCCTCAATAACCTTGTTAGAGAATATTTATGGATAAACACTGTGTACATGGTTTTGAAACGTCCAACATTTCAGGTGGACACTGCACCCATCATTAGGGACAACAAAAATCTCATGTTAGATAAATCATGTACACAATGTTTATCTAACATTATTTCTAACTATGGAAACCTACATTTCTAACCTTTACAGAGAGAATTGTCTGAAAGAGACCCTTATTTTTGAAAATCTCCATATCAAAATGTTGAAATGAGTTGTCTATCTAACCTTCCTATCCACCTCTTTAAATACAAACCTCAACACTCATTTCCTATACATGAGATTTTCATTGTCCTTGATGATGGGTGGAGTGTCCACCCAAAACGTTAGACATTTCAAAATAATGTACACAATGTTTATCCATAAATATTATCTAATATTGTCTCTAACTGTGAAAACCTACACTCTCATATCTCAACAACCTTATTATATAAGGTGATTCATAGCTTCTTATCCAGGCACTGACTCAAATTATACATGGCAGTAATCTTAATAAAGTTTCTACTAATTGGAGACTCTCATAAGGTCTCATAATTTTTTTGAGCTCTCTAAAGCCATCTCAATGATCATCTCCTATCATATTCATTGTAAAACTAATTCCTTGGCCAATAGATTGGCTAACAAGGGTGTGACCCAAACAACTACTTGGAAGATGTGGAACTTGACTGATGTTATCCCTATCCAACTCAAAGAGGATTGGTCTCAACTAAACAACATTGATAATGAGCATTGTATGGGGTGTTAAAGGCCAATGTCACGACACTCCCCACGTGTTGGGATATAGTTGGCATTGAGGTTGTAGTACAAATAATGATGGTGGAGGAGATGAGGGAGCAGGCTCGAGGTTCTTATGTTTTTTTATTCTCATCTCGATGACGTACAACACACTAAAACCCAGTTGTGTAGATGATGAGGGGAATCATGGAAGGTGGTCTTCTAGTTTTATTTCAGGCCTAGCTCAAGAGTGAGGAACAAAGAACCCTGGTTGCAATTTGAGGGAACTCTAGTCAGCATGGAAAAGAGACATCGACATCCTTGTTTTGTGCTGCACAATCCTAAAATATTTGGTGGGTAATATGTTCCTGTTTAGTATTATGTTCCTTTGTTCAAATCTCAATTTTTGTATGTTCCTCTCTGACATTTGGGTTTTCCCTCGACTTGGGACAGTAAGGGGGAAGTACCAAGTTGGAGGTAACAAAAAATTGTGGGTGTGGTGGATTGTCCCTCTCTTGATAAATCTTGGATTCTTATGTCACAAGTGGTTTCATTTTTACCCCTATCCCCCTTGGCTTCTAGAATCAGTTGTTAGTTTCTTTCCAAGTGTCTCACCCCCCTAACAAATATTCTCCTCAATTCCACTTTGGCACTTGGAGATGGCAAGTGTTAGTAGGGGTCATGATTAGGAAATTGGTAGAAATTTTCCTTGTAAAAAGTCTAAATATAGTGCCAAGAATTGTTCCTCACAAAGGGCTCCCCATTACATTGTCAGGGTAGAAAAATATGCCAATCCAACAATAAGTTATTTCCATTCTAGATTCTTGGCATAGGTTAAAGAAGAAGTATCCCAAATTGAGAATTAAATTAAGTAGAAGAGGAAAAAGGATTTCTAATGAACATATTTAGGAATAATTTGAGGGGTGTATTTYAGATCCTATCTTCTCCCGCACTATGGATACCATGATATTTAAGCTAACATAACTGTATTGGATGAACAAGGATTTCATTTCCCAAGTAGTGGAGGAAAAAGGTCTCCAAAAACAGGCCATCCTTCACAAATTGGATTTATTGGATAGTAAGTTTGAGGAAACTTTCAAAGATGTCTATGGTATTGAAGTTATGTTTTCACAACCCTAGGGAAGCGATAATGATGAAATGGAGGCACAAGAATACTTTCCAGGCTCAAAGGACACTCATTATAATCCCATCCTCATTGAGGAAGATCCTATGCCTCCTAATGAAGCTCAAAAGGGAGTTGCTAAAGCATCTAACTCTGTAGGTTAGCCAATTTAAGGAAGCTTTCATTTTTTGTATGTTGACTATGGGACTCCTTATATTTCTTTTTGTTTTCATGTAATGTTACGCTACTATTAGAAGTATATATTATTGCATATAATCAATATTGGAAGGATGTAAGATCTATTGAAACTGGTTGTTATGATCCTATGCCTCCTAATGAAGCTCAAAAGGGAGTTGATAAAGCATCTAACTCTGTAGGCTAGCCAATTTAAGGAAGCTTTCATTTTTTGTATGTTGACTATGGGACTCCTTATCTTTCTTTTTGTTTTCATGTAATGTAATGCTACTATTAGAAGTATATAGGATTTCATATAATCAATATTGGAAGGATGTAAGACCTATTGAAACTGGTTGTTATGACTATTTTATAATTGGTTGTGGCTCTGGTTTCCTCTATGGAAGACCATAACTACTATGGGATGTAATTGTTTTTGAATAATATAAGTATAAGACTTATATATCATTAAAAACAGAAGAGTTGAGCTCCATCTCCATTCACAATAAAATAATAATTGTTTTCCTAGATCCAGTAGTTCTCTAAGAAATAACAATAAAATAATTTTCACAACAAATTTCTTACTAAAAGTAGCAATGAGTTATTGAGATTCACTTTCTTCTCCAAGAAGAATCAATAAAATATGCTAGAAAAACAATACAATACTGCTCTCGTGTAACCAACTACATGAGACAAGTCAACAATAATAAAATAAATGAGTTGGTTATGCAACAACCCCCGTAAATCTCTCCAAGGTTAAACATCCTATTAATAGTGAATAAAAATGTGTGCCATGTGGCCTCAAGAGCTAGGGAACTCTCCACCTGGGCATGCATCAATAATGATCTCCCTAAATAGCCAAAGCACTCAAGTAATAAATTTGGGCACTCCTCAAAATGAGTGGTCAAAATGTGGTGAGAAATTTTCAGCAGTAGATTTTGAAACACCATAACTCTGTCAATTTTTGTTGAAATTTCTATTATGAACACAATTTGGAAATCCTGCAACCATTTTACATCTAATGACATTGATCTAGAGGAAATTTGGGTAAACTATCAAAATATAATTGCTCCTAAATCTATGACACCCTCAAAATATGCAATGAAACCCTACGTCTAGGGTATGGAACCTCTTATATCTCCTCCAATGTGTAACTTCCTCCTCAAACCATGGATAAGGAGTGGATGTATGAAACAAGGCATCAAATCTATGAAAGAAACACATGGAATGTCATAAATGCTCCATGAAGAAAGGGAGTGACCCCTTATCAAATAATTAAAGAAGACTATGCCTCCACATGTATGCCATCAATCCACCAAAACATCCTCAAATCATGCAAGGTGATATATCCATGGAGGAAAGAGCCAAGTATCACTATCAATCCATATGCCAAGTCATCTAAGTTATCAAAGAAGGGGGATGACCTCATCATTCAAGCAATAAAATGATGACAAGTATGTACATGCCTCCATAGACATGTCAATGAAGAGGGTTCTCAACATAGGACCATGATCCACCTCATAAACAACTTATCCATGTGAAAAACATCGATAAGAACTAGGGTTCTCTCACATTGAGGCTCTAGCAATGTTATACCATGTCAAATCACCCCATAAAGAATATGAAACCAAGTGAAAGAAAGGGGGACTATGACAAGTGATCTCCAACATGATGATGCCAACCAAATGAAGATGTTTGATGCACTACCAAACTATCCCAAAAGTGTTACGACATTCCATCAAGGGAGTCATACATGCTTAGATCCAATTATCTAGAAAAAATGAAGGCTAGAACATCACATGACCAAGTGAAATGCTTTTGTTATGATAAGTAAGTACACCATATGGCTCTCGGTACTCCATGTATAGGAATTGTAGGCCTCAAGACATAATCTACTTAGTTATCCCTAGGATAGGGGATAGCATCTGGCTCCAACTTGGGGACATGTGCTCACCATAGAGCGCATGAGAACCTCAACATCTCTGGCATGGCCTGTGACCTGCCAGATCTCAACAAGATTGATTAGTAATCATTTGGGGTGGTGATATCACCCCTGGCTCATATATGATACAAGTAAGCAAATCATATGTACAAATGGAAATATAACTACTCTAACATGAAATGCAGATGGTATATACAATGAATGAAAATTCCTATCTTCTTACCTGTTGGTTGAATGCTAGGTGTAGTCAAATAACCAGTGAAACCATCCTAGTAATGTCTCATAATACTTGCCTCCGTGCTTCATCATAAACCAAGACAATGATAAGTCAAGCACAAAAATAAAATGAGTTAGAAAATGTATTGTATCATTGGAAATCATAAAGTTTAGCTCATGGAGGTAGGTGGGACGGACAAAATGGTGCCAAGTCATACTCTCAAGAAATTTCTCAATCCATCTCAGAAAGGGACCGTGAAAAGTCAAAGGTTCAATAGACTGACTCAAATATTCTAAAGGTTGGCTACCTCAGACGTATTTACAATCCGAGGCATGGGAAGGGACTAGCAAGAACCTAGAGGGTGACCGACAATTTCTTAAGGGGAAGCTGAAAGACTGTGATAATAAGCTTCTTCTTAAGGTACTCAACCTTCCACTAAATTCCAAAAGGAGGATTTGTCCTACGGAAGACTTGGGATAAGGGACATGTTTCCAAACCATACCCTTAGTGACATAGCAAGGTAAAGTAATCAAAGGGAGGTGGAAAATCTTGTCACAAGTATCTTGCTTCAGGAAAGCAACTTCCTTAATATTACAAAGATATGAGCACAACGATGGTTGACAATTTTCTTCATAGAATAAATCTGAATGCTCAAAGGAGTACTCATCAAAATCCTCAAGGTATGACCGAAAATCATTAGGAGAGCATAAAACTAGGTCATCCCTGGGTGTTTGGAAAGTATCTGTAATTATATCATGTCCTTGTTTCCCAATGTCAAGATTAGGAGTAACCTGTTGTGATAACTGTAAAGGAAATACTTGTAAGTGATTCTCAATGTCGTAAGTGGGATCCATATCATAACCAACTACATCCCACTTACGTCTCCCAACATGTATGAACTCATCAATATTATTAACCAAGTTATTTTCTTCATCATAACATGAAGGGGTTAAGGAAACCAAGGGCTCCTTAAGTACTTATTTGCTTCCCAAATCATAAAATAATGCATCATCAAAATCTTGGAGAGGGAAACAACTCACCGTACTTACTTCTTCCTATGCAGGAGCTTCAAATATTTGGATGACTTCATCAAATAGAGGAACAATTACCAATGCCTTGTCCTCTAGCTCGTACAAGGATTCCATTTCTACCTCATCCTCTGAATCATAGAATAAGGTCTCATCAAAAAACTGGAAAGGAAAGTGACCAACCTCATCCTCTTCTTTTTGTGTAGGGTGAATAAGATCTTGGACGATTTCATTAATCTTGACTTCTAGAACAACGGATTGTTCTTTTTTGGATGAGGGGATTTTGGCTTCTACTTCTGTGGGTATGTCAAAATATTCTTGGATTGTCCTTGGCTCCCTTATATCGAGTAAAAATTTTGATTGTTCAGAGAATGCCTTGGTGTAGATAAATGTAAGAAAACTACTTGAAGGATGATGGCTCACTGGGATTTGTTATACTATCCTCTCAAATTTATCATGGAATTCTTGGACAGTTTCATTCTCATCCTATGTGAGGCAATTAAGTCTCATTAGCAATATGTTGGGATTCACCTTAACACTCCATCTTTGGAGGAGCACTTCCTCCAATTTATCCATAGATGCAATACTAACATTAGGGAGGTTATTATATCATCTCTAAGCATTGTCATGAAGAGTGGCAAAGAAAATCGTCATTTCCAGATCTTCAACGTCAACACTAATAGGATGGATTTGAAAGAAGGCCCAAAAGTTACTCATATGGTCTTCAACGTTTTCCTCATCACTGCCAGTGAATCTTGGGAGCCATTTTTTATACCTCGGAGGCATTCATCATGGGTAACCTGCAATTTTACTCATGTCTAAGGGTTTAAAATTACCCGGGTCCCATTGAGAAGCCATGGTCAGCTTTTTCATTAGTGGAGTTGCTAGATAATCCTTCTAGGGATCATCAAAAGGAAAAGAGGGGATCACCCTCAGTGGAGTCACCAGGTAAGCTTTGTAAAATAAAGGCTTTGAAGGTAAATCTTACCGAAAAAGTGTCGTTGAGGAATATTGACTCAGTTTTCCTTGAAAAACGACGCCAAGATGTTATCGCACAATTAGTACTTGTCCAAAAGGGAAATGATAAAGGAGGGAAAATTGGCGTAACAGGAGGTTGTCCTATCACTGTCACCTTAATAAGACATCTCTTTCTATTTAGGGATGATAGCCTAGGGGAGACGTCTCTGGTGTCCCTGGTGACCTGGGGGTTTGAGAAGGCAAAGGTTTAGATATCAAGAAAGTTATCCCCTCTCACAAGTCACACCAATTAGAAAGTCCCAAAGTTTTAGCAAATGAAGCAATGATATGCTTACGTGTACCTGCCCAGAACAAAGCAACAAGAAAACACTATTTTTTGCAAGTACAGTTGATCTTAGTGCTTCATAAAACCTTGGACTTGTCAATGAAAGCAACAAGTTGATAAAATATGAAGAGAACATAAATCTATAACAATAATGTATATATGATAATGGCTTCACAATCAATGCCTTAAATTAGCTTCAAAATGACCAAAAATGATAATCTAATAATAGCACCATGCTAGCATTTGTCGAAAGCTAAAGAGGCAATTTAAAAATCTACTTTATAACTTGCTTTTAGGAGCTTTTACTGTTGTAATATATGGGTGTAGCTTACTTTTGTAACAACAACAATAAGGTTAGTGTATTAGTCTAATCTAGGGTTAGGAAAGGTTAGTAGGTAGCTTGAGGTAAAATATTTAAGGGTTGTTCTCATCAATAAGTCACATATAAGGTCTAGATCAGTGTTTTTAGGGCTAATGGAGTCACTTTTTGTAGCATAAATCTTGAAGGAATCAAAAGATAATGTGTGAGCTATGGACAAGAAGGATTATGGTTGAGGTGTTGGTAACCCAAGGCCTCAATCAACAAACCCTAGAAGGAAAATGACTACTAGGAAGTAGGTAACCCTATGCCCTAGCGGTTTTACTTCTTCTTTAGCTCAAGCTTAAAGTAAATCATGGATTCATGAAGCAAATGATGCTAGAGTGCAACAATGGTAGGGCTCTAGCACAATGCTTCAAAGGATAGGCTTTCTAGCAAAATCTAGTAGGTGAAAAGCAATTGAGACAAGGACAATAACATGTCACTACTACATTGGGCGCAAATTACGACGGTTTAGAAGTTCGTTGTATTTTTTTTGCATTTTTTGTACTAAATTTATCTTTTTTTTCGGGGTCCAATAGCGACCAACATTCTAGGTTGGTCGCTTTAACGACGAATATTGGTCTCTCTAGCGACTAACCACCATTTAGTCTCTCTAGCGACCAACAAGGGCACGTGTGGGAATCAAATGGTCATTTGCGGCAAATCAATCATATATATATATCCCAATTACGAAAAATTTTCTATAGTTACGACAATCATTTTCTACAGTTGCGAAAATCATTCGGGTGTTTTGATGCAATGGTGTTCTGGTTTTTATGAAATCTTGATTTCAATTCTCTTTCAAGAAGAGAAACATTGAATTGATCAGACTCTACATAGTTGAGATTTTGAAGGTCAGTACTTAAATTTTTTCTGTGTGATTTAGTAATTTGGTGCTATTGAACTATTTTATGGTTTATTTTCACTCCTTCTAAGGGTTTAGAGGAAGAGGTTATAGGCGCTAATTATG
>ML813990.1:350137-363723 GCA_009831015.1 Picea engelmannii | reverse complement strand
GCCTTCTTCTTCCTTCAGTTTTGAGAATGAGATCAAGAAAATAAAGATCCCTATACCTTTTTTGGAATTGATAAAAAATGAATAATTTAAAAAATACCTGTCCAAATTATTATAGCCCGAAGCCTCTCCAAGTGCCACTGATTTAGTAAATCTACAAAATGAAAAGCCAACAGTGATTTTGGATCTGTTGATAGAAGATAGAGACGATTCATCCCCTCCTTTCTATACATCACTAAATATTCATGATAAGGTGTTGCATAATTGTTTGATGGATTCAGGGGCATCCCACAATCTCATGCCAAAATCTGTTATGGATGAACTTGGGTTAGAAATCACAAAGACTTACCATGACTTATATTATTTTGACTCCAGGAAAGTGAAGTGTCTTGGAGTCATTAAGGATTTGGTTGTGACTCTATTTCAGCTGCCCATGAAAAGTATACTCATGGATATCATGGTGGCTGATGTTCCCCCCAAGTTCAAAATGCTCTTGTCAAGGTCTTGGATAAAAACACTTGGGGGAACCTTGCAGATGGATCTCTCTTATGATACTATTCCCATTTTTGGGGGAGAGCATAGAAGACTTTACAGGGAAGCTCAATTGGCTTACATAATTAGTGATGAAGCAAACCCCATGATGCAGGAGCATCTCTCCACGTTAGCCAGCCAGCCAACCAGCCACGTCGAGCGCGTGCATTCAAAGCTGAAGAGAGAGGCGCAATCCTCATTCAAATTTGAAATTGAATGTAATTTAATGTTGTAGGATGGTGAGCCATATAGCCGTGCCTTTATGCAGGCATTAGGTAGATAGGCCATTAATGTTTGTATGGCTGAGATCTAGATCTGGATGCGGACTAGACAACCCATTCAATGCAATTGAATAGGGTAGGTAGATTGGGGGGAAGCACTCTAAGAGCCCCCTCAGGTAAAAGATATTTTCAGATCTCATTTTGGGTAAGTCAAGTTGAGAAGAGAGAAGAGCGGAGACCTTGTTACAGGCCATGCTCAGAGACACCTTTGTAAAAGAGGCATTTTTATTTAATATAATCAGAAGCATTTTTCCTACATATTTTTTGTATTATGTGGATGCCTTGGTGTGTTCTTTATATGCTATAGATGTATGTTGTACATTTACAGGTTGTTTTTGATTTCAGGCTTGAGAGGTTCTTTGTGGTTTCACGCCAGGAGGGTGTGACAGAGTGTTGCGGACTCTGAATACCAGTGCACAGAGGAAGCACTTCTGAACTCTGCAGAGTCAAACAAAGACGTGCTGCGGCATAGAAGATGAAATCATCAACTCAGGTAGAAGACCTCAAGGTTGTTGAATACCTTGGAGGTGAGGCTGTGTATGAGAGACACAGTTGCAGACAGAATCTCTGAGGAGTTCTGTGAAGTTCTGCCAGGTGGGCATTGAGCATATGGGTTGCGGTGAATTTGAGGAAGAACTCTGCTGAGAGTTTGAAGAAGAAAATAGAATCATTGAGGTTTCTGTAGAGCTCTKCCAGGAGGGCATCGAGAAAGTKCAAGGAGTGCACGCAAGAAGACARAACTACTGAACGTTCTGTGAAAGGGAAATTMTGCCAGGTGGGCATTGAGACTGTGTGCAGGTAGGCACAAGAAGAAAAGAATTCTTTGAGTTCTGGAAGTGAGGAAGGGTCCACTGAGGRAACCTTCTCAAGGTTGTTGAACGCCCATAAAGACTCAGCAAGGGATTGCTGGAGTGAAGATAGGGYGGAAGGCATTTTATTCTCCATCTGTGGGAGAAGAAAGACAAAATCCCTCAAGGGGTCTGAGTGTTTGCAGAAGCTCGGGATAGATAGTACCATCATGTGCATGAAGAGACTCGGAAAGGAGTGCAKGAGTYGAAGGATCCTTTAAGGATTCAAAGGAAAAACTCAGGAGGAGTCAGTGTTTTCATACGTGCAGCGAAGCTCAGAGTCGAGAGTTCACTATAGGAATTAGACCTAGGCTGAGGTCTTGTGAACCTTTGAAATTCTTCTAAGTCAGGGAAGAAGGAGTGTGCAAGCTCAGGAGGGAACACAGTAGTCGTCAGATCGGCTGGAGAAGAAGATCTGGATCATTGGTTTACACATCCAGGAAGGCATCAGGAGAAGCGCACGTAGGGGGAAGAATGGAACTGGACCGTTGGATCTTGATCCAGAGACTCGACAGCCGTCAGATCTGTCGAGAGTTGCGAGGGAGTTAAGCCTTGGTGAATAGGGAGAAGAAAGTCTCGAAAGGATTTGACTTATTGGGATATCGGCGTTCTGGAAATCGGGATTCTCGAAGTGGAGAAAATCGAGACACTTCAAGTCTCGAAACCCCGAGAGTTAATCAGGACCGTCCATCTTTGGAGGACGCGTGACAGCGATCGAGCGCCACCGGGGGGAAGTTCCAATAGGAGGTCGTTCATCAGTAAATCAGGATTCGGAGTATCACGAGTCCCACAGACAGGAAGTCCAAGCATTTCAGAATCGCGAAACGCGATACCCCGATAAGTGGGAACTAGCTGTCAGCATAGCGGAGAGTCAGGATTCGAAGGATCGGGAATCCCATGAGCATATGTATTTGGACATTGGAAAGCCTGAAACCCCGATGAAAGGAAAGATATAGGGCTGTGGTCTTGTGGATAGTGGTCATATGGACCAGAAATCCAGCCAGGAGGGCTAGCGCGTAAAGGGGGGCATCAAAGAATCAGAGATCGGGAGTTGAAGAGAACAGAGACTCTCGACAAGGGGGATTACGAAACCCCGAAGCCTGATAATTCTTTTCCTGTGGGGGAAATTGGTCACGGTCCGGTGCAGAGGCCGAGAAGGTGAGGAAAAATACCTGTGGGTCAGATTTTCACAGTGATTCCCGAGGGAATCCAAGGAGCTGATTCGACACAACAGAAGGGGATTTTTGATCGATCCTGTGAGCGGGTGAGTCAGGAGGTGTCTGCTTGTCTCACCTGCATCAAGTGGTATCAGAGTGATTTCTTGTCTGTATATTTCAGGCAGGAGGAGGCAGAAAGGGATAAAGAGCACTTTGATACATGTAGAGTGGTATCAGAGCAGGGACTTCACTTGTATATTTCAGGTGAAGCGAGAAGGGAGAAGACAGAGCATTGAAGACTCTGTAGGGAATGTTTGCAGGTAGGCAGCAATCAAGAAGATAGTTAGGGATACTGTAAGATGAAGCTGGAAACACTCAGGATGCAGAGTGACAACAGGTTTTCTAGGAGAGCAGACAGAGACAACAAGATGGCTACTGAAGGTCGTAGATCTGCTGGAAGGAAAAACTCAGAGTTGTGGAGTCAAGAGGACATAGATGAAGAGCTCGCTAATATAAGAGCAGAGATGGAAAGGATTGCATTGAATATGCAGCAAAACACAAGGATAGATGAGCTCGAATTGAAGATGCGGCAGGATAAGAAGCCAAGATGGGTATATGAATGGCCCATGAAGAAGCCGAAAGAAAAATGGCCAGTCAAGGAGTTGATGGTCAGAAGACAGTGAAGTCTATTAAGAAGATGGTTGAGGTATGTTGAAGACCTCTAGACCATAGAGGAGATGGTTCATGTATGTGAACCATAGACTGGAAAATTTCTCGGTGAAGAGAATGAAATGGGGTCAGCTGAAGATATCAAGAACTGCCAGGAGGCCAGAGAGGAAGAAATTCCAGATTACCAGATGGGAAATGAGTTGAGATTACTGCGGGATCTCACAGACTATCATGAGGACAGTCGGGGAATTTCACATTGCCAGTTGGGCAATGACATGAGATCACTGCGGGATCTCGAAGACTGCCAGAAGGGAAGCAGAAGCATCTCAGATTTCTAGGTGGGCAAAGATGAGAATTCGAAACTAGCTGAAAGTCTCATGGACTTGGAAGTGAGTTCAATTCAGCAGGGGTTGCTAATGAAGGTGGGATCGGTTGATCTCATGGTCTGCCAGGGGAGAAGCGGAATCATCCCATATTTCCAGGAGGGTAGGGATGAACAAATGAGTTGGAATTGACTAGAGGAGATGACAGAGTAGATGAGACTGTCTGAGGGTCTCATAAATCCAGGGATGAATTTAAATCAACAGATGCAGCTGACAGAGGAGGAAGATGTGAGAGATCTTCTGATGATTGGAGGGATCGAAGTATTCCTTCCACTTACCCAAGAGGAGGCATAAGTCTGTGCTGCAGATGATGTAGCAACAGCAGCAGAATAATCGACTGAGACTGTCAGAAAAGAAAACGAATTGGAGCAGATATCTGAGACTGCCCAGGAAGAACAAGAAGGAAAAGAGAGTGAGCATTCTGAGGAATGACTCAATGACTTCAGCCAAGAAGCTGAGGAAGATGTAGCATTGAAGCTGACAGCAGAAGAAGCAGACGAAGAGGATGATGAGCGTTCTGAGGAATGGCTCAGTATTTTCAGCCAGGGGACTGAAAAGACTGCAACAGGGGAGTTTGTAGCAGAAGAAAAAGAGGCAGACAACATTTTCTTTGCTGATCTGTGGGAGAAGATTGAAGCCCTAGAAGAAAGGGCAAAAGTACAGAGCGTGCACATCCAATAGGTGAAGTTGGAAACTGATGAAGGAGGCATGGGAGATCATGATGATCTTCTCATGTACCGAAAATTTTTGTAGCTGAGGAGACTGCAAAAATGGAGCCAGACAATGGAGCAGCTGGATGCAGTGATCGAAGAGATCATGGAGATGATGTTGAGGTCAACAGAGAATGCCAGTGAGGAGAGGCTGGGTAGAAGAGAAGCATAAGTGCAGAAGCAACATCAGCAGTAGAACAGAGCAAATGGGAAGCTCAAGATATTTGTTTGGGATCCAGGAGGATTTCCAACAACTGAGAGGGGAAGCTCATGAGCAGGCGCTCATGAATTTTGTAGCTGAGGAGTATGATGCAGGAGCATCTCTCCACGTTAGCTAGCCAGCCATGTCGAGCACTTGCATTCAAAGCTGAAGAGAGAGGCGCAGTCCTCATTCAAATTTGAAATTGAATGTAATTTAATGTTGTAGGCTGGTGAGCCATAGAGCCGTCCCTTTGTGCAGGCATTAGGTAGATAGGCCATTAATGTTTGTATGACTGAGATCTAAATCCGGATGTGGACTAGACAACCCATTCAATGCAATTGAATAGGGTAGGTAGATTGGGGGGAAGCACTCTAAGAGCCCCCTCAGGTAAAAGAGATTTTCAGATCTCATTTTGGGTAAGTCGAGTTGAGAAGAGAGAAGAGCGGAGACCTTGTTACAAGTCGTGCTCAGAGACACCTTTGTAAAAGAGGCATTTTTATTTAATATAATCAGAAGCAATTTTCCTGCATATTTTCTGTATTATGTGGATGCCTTGGTGTGTTCTTTATATGTTGTATATGTATGTTGTACATTTGCAGGTTTTTTTTATTTCAGGATTGAGAGGTTCTTTGTGGTTTCACGCCAAGAGGGTGTGACAGAGTGTTGCGGACTTTGAATACCAGTGCACAGAGGAAGCACTTCTAAAATCTGCAGAGTCAGACAAAGACGTGTTGCGGAACAGAAGCTGAAATCATCAACTCAGGGAGAAGACCTCAAGGTTGCTGAATACCTTGGAGGCGAGGTTGTGTATGAGAGACACAGTTGCAGACAGAATCTCTGAGGAGTTCTGTGAAGCTCTACCAGGTGGGCATTGAGCATATGCGCTGCAGTGCATTTGAGGAAGAACTCTGCTGAGAGTTTGAAGAAGAAAATAGAATAATTGAGGGTTCTGTAGAGCTCTTCCAGGAGGGCATCGAGCAAGTGCAAGGAGTGCACACAAGAAGACAGAACTGCTAAACGTTTTGTGAAAGGGAAATTCTGCCAGGTGGGCATTGAGACTGTGTGCAGGTAGGCACAAGAAGAAAATAATTCCTTGAGTTCTAGAAGTGAGGAAGGGTCCTGAGGGAACCTTCTCAAGGTTGCTGAACACCCAGAAAGACTCAGCAAGGGATCGCTGGAGTGAAGATAGGGAGGAAGGCATTTTATTCTCCATCTGTGGGAGAAGAAAGACAAAATCCCTCAAGGGGTATGAGTGTTTGCATAAGCTCAGGATAGATAGTACCATCGTGTGAATGAAGAGACTCGACAAGGAGTGCAAGAGTCGAAGGATCCTTTAAGGATTCAAAGGAAAAACTCAGGAGGAATCAGCGTTTTCATACGCGCAGCGAATCTCAGAGTCGAGAGTTCGCTAGAGGAACTAGACCCAGGCCGAGGTCTTGTGAGCCTTTGAAATTCTTCTAAGTATGGGAATAAGGAGTGTGCAAGCTCAGGAGGGAGCAAATTAGTTGTCAGATCGGTTGGAGAAGAATATCTGGACTGTTGGTTTACACATCCAGGAAGGCATCAGGAGAAGCGCACGTAGGGGGAAGAACGAAACTGGACCGTTGGATCTTGATCCAGAGACTCGATAGCCATCAGATCTGTCGAGAGTTGCGAGGGAGTTAAGCATTCATGAACAGGGAGAAGAAAGTCCTGAAAGGATTTGACTTATCAGGATATCAGCGTTCAGGAAATCGGGATTCTCGAAGTGGAGAAAATCGAGACACTTCAAGTCTCGAAACCCTGAGAGTTAATCAGGACCGTCCATCTCTGGAGGACGTGTGGTAGCGATCGAGTGCCACCAAGGGGAAAGCTTCGATAGGAGGTCATTCATCGGTAAATCGGGATTCGGAGTATCGCAAGTCCCACAGATAGGAAGTCTAAGCATTTCATAATCGTGAAACGCGATACCCTGATAAGTGGGAACCAACTGTCATCATAGCGGAGAGTCGGGATTCGGAGGATCAGGAATCCCGTGAGCATATGTATTTGGACATTGGAAAGCCCGAAACCCCGACGAAAGGAAATATATAGGGCTGCGGTCTTGTGGATAGTGGTCGTATGGACCAGAAATCTAGCCAGGAGGGATAGCGCGTAAAGGGGCGCATCAGAGAATCGGATATCGGGAGTTGAAGAGAACAGAGACTCTCGACAACGGGGATTACGAAACCCCGAAGCCCGATACTTCTTTTCCTGTGGGGGAAATTGGTCACGGTCTGGTGCAGAGGCCAATAAGGTGAGGAAAAATACCGGTGGGTCAGATTTTCACAGTGATTCCCAAGGGAATCCAAGGAGCCGCTTCGGCACAACAGAAGGGGATTTTTGATCGATCCTGTGAGCGGGTGAGTTAGGAGGTGTCTGCGCGTCTCACCTGCGTCACCCCACAAATCATCTTGTTTTTTATTTTGATACAGATCTGGGATCTAGCATTTTGCAACTCACTGACGCTCCTGAAGCCCCTCTTGAAATCATAAAATAGTCTATTACCTTTTGTGAGGAGCCTCCCTAACCACTTATGTCTAGAAGATGTTCTTTGATGGAGCCTCTTATAAGGAAGGTGTTGGTGCTAGGGTGTTCTTTGTCTCACCAGCTCAAGAAAGTATATCTTTGTCATATAAACTAGAATTTGAAACTAATAATAATGTGGCAGAGTATGAAGCTCTTATCTTGGGACTGAGGGATTATAAAGACGTGGCTATAGAAGAGCTATCAATATTTGGGGATGCTAAATTAATAGTCCATAATATTAAAAATCTTTATCAATCAAAGCACCCTAGGATTAGATCTTACAGAAATGAAGTGTGGGACTTGGTAGACAGGTTTTTCTCATCTTTTAACATTTCATTTATTCCTAGAGAAGAGAATACCATTGTTGATTCTTTGGTTGTATCAACAAGAAACTTCAAAATTCCTATACCACCTAAAATCAAGTATGATGTAGAAGTCAAGTACATGCCTTCTATACCGAACAATGTAAAATATTGGAAGGTGTTCGAAGATGATTTAGAACTTAAAATTTTCCTCAAGACTGTTGATGAGTTATCTACATTACACATTGATCGAGATCATGATTCAGAAATTACTCCTCATGTTGTTGTTTTCCTCAATAAAATTGCTAATCATCATATTGTGCAACTACCTAGCAATCATATTCCAAAAGGACTAGTTCCTTTGGAAAGATTATTTGACGGGGACAATGTGGAAGTGAAAGGGAAGGTATCCACTGATGATGTTGATATAACTGAGTGCAATTTGGGCACTGATCAGAATCCGAAATATGTCAAATTGTCAAGCAGCCTATCATAAGAGAAGAGGGAAAAATATACTAAGTTGTTGAAGGAATTTGTTGATGTGTTCTCTTGGACTTATGAAGATCTTAGAACTTATGACACAAGCATTATAGAGCACAAGAGTCCATTAAAAGAAAACACCAAACTCTTTAGGAAAATGTTGAGGCAAATCAATCTTATGTTACTGCCTGTCATGGAGAAAGAGGTAAAAAGGCTTTTAGATGAAAAAATTATCATTCCTTTGAGGTATTCTGAATGGGTGGCCAATTTGGTCCCAGTAAGAAAAAAAAATGGAGGAATCAGACTTTGTGTTGATTTCTGAAATCTTAATAGAATCTCAAAAAAGGATAATTACCCTTTGCCCAAGATGGAGCACATATTACAGAGGGTGATAGGAGCAGCCAGGATGCCCATGGTTGATGGTTTTTCCAGGTACAATCAAGTCTCTTTTTTGCTATAAGATAGGGAGAATATGGCCTTTACCACTCCTTGGGGTACATTTATGTATGCCAAGATGCCCTTTGGTTTGATGAACACAGGGGAAAATTTTCAGCGAGATATGGACACGGAATTTATTTGAGAGAAGGACAAGTTTCTTGTTATATATTTAGATGACATAACAGTTTTCTCTTAGTCTGATAAAGAACACTGTGATCATTTAAAAAAGGTTTTCTTGAAATGCAGAAAATTTGGCCTCTCTTTGAATCCGGAAAATTCATTGTTCGCCATGAAAGAAGGAAAATTATTGGGGCATATCGTGTCAGCTGAAGGGGTAAGAATTGATTCCAGTAGGGTTGAATCTATACAAACAATGTCACTTCCTAGATCCAAAAAAGAGGTTCAATATTTTCTGGGAAAAAATAAATTTTTGAGAAGATTTGTGTCAAATTTTGCTGAGTTGGTTAAGTATATCACATCCATGTTGAGGAAGGGTAGTGAAATCAAATGGAATGTTGAGTCCCGTGATTATTTTGATAAGATAAAGAAATCCTTGACTAAATCCCTAGTTCTTATCAGCCTAGACTACTCCAAGGACTTTCTTATTTTTTATTTTTCCTCTTTTGATACAATAGAAACAGTTTTATTGCAGAATAACATTGAAGGCTTAGAGCAGCCCATTGTCTTTTTCAGCAGGGCATTGAGAGATGTTGAATTAAAATATGACATCATGGATAAACAAGACTATGAATTGGTTAAATCTCTTAAGTCTTTCAAATTTTATGTCCCGAATTCAAGAGTCATTGCTTATGTCCCATCAACTGTTGTAAAAGAAATTCATATTCAACCTGATATAAACGGAAAAAGGAGCAAGTGGATTGCTAAAATACTTGAATTCGATTTGGAGATTAATCCTACCAAATTGGTTAAAGTCTAGGGTTTAGCCAAGTTGTTGGCTAAATAAAATTTCTCAGCATTGGGGGTGAATTTCATCCACTCATGTTCAGAAAATCAACAGGCTGAATTAACTAATAAAGGTTCTCAAGTCATTTCTGCATTGGTAGATTGCAACTTGTACAAGGATATTGTATTTTTCCTACATAATTTACATCCTCCAAATGGTATGGAAAAGAACAAGGCGAGAGCCTTAAAAATCAAATCAATAAAATATTTCCTTGTTGGTCAAGTTTTGTATTGGAAAGATCCATTAGGACTGCTTTTGAGATGCCTAGATCCCCAAGAAGCCCAAAAGATCATGTCTGATTTTCATGACAGTTTATGTGGGGGGCATCATTATTGGAGAACCATGACATACAAGATCCTCAGGGATGGGTATTTCTGGCCTAGTTTGTTCACCGATGTTTGTGCTAAGATCAGATCCTATGCTAAATGTCAGAAGTTACTTGGAAAGAAGCAACTTAAGTATTTTCCATTAAAGCCTGTGGCAGCTTTAGGACCTTTCCAGTAGCGGGGCCTAGATTTTGTTGGGGAAATTCATCCTGCTTCCAGTGGCCAACATAGATGGATATTGACTCCTACAGATTACTTTACTAAGTGGATTGAAGCTATTCCTACAAGGAATGCTTCCCACAAAGTGATCATTAGTTTCCTTGAATACATTATGGCAAGGTTTGGGTGTCTGAACATAATCGTCACTGATAATGTTACATCTTTCAAGGCTAGACCATTGATTCAGTTCTGTGAAAAGTTTTGGATCACATTGATTCACTCTACCCCTTACTACCCTCATGGAAATGGGCTTGTAGAATCCTCAAACAAAAGCCTTATCAATGCATGATAACAAACTGTTAGAGGATAACAAAAATGCATGGGACTCAAAACTCAAATTTTCTTTATGGGTTGACAGAGTGACGGTAAAGAGATCCCTAGGACTTTCCCCTTTCTAGCTGGTGTATGGAGTTGAGGCCATTTTTCCTTCTTAGCTTTCCCTACCTGTGGAAAAATTCTTCCAAGATTACCAAGGGGAGCCCGATCATATGATCAGAAGGATTCAACGGCTGGTTGAAGTGTAGTAGACTCGAGAGCATCTTGTAGACAAAGCACATTATCATCAACTGAAGGTCAAGCAGGCCTTCAACAAGAAAGTTAACAAAGAGGATTTTCAACAGAGAGATCTAGTGCTCAAGTGGGATGCACCGAAGCAAGATAAAGGCAAGTACGATAAATTTGAAGCTTTATGGATTAGGCCTTTCAAAATATCTGAGGTATTCTCTAATAACACTTTCAAGTTGAAGAATATGGAGAATGAAGAATTTTTTGGTGGCCCTATTGTTAGGACCATACAATGTACCTTTTTTCTCACACTTTTTGCTACCTTTACACCCTTGTTTCACTCACATTTAAATTCACATTATCACCTTACCCTATCTTTCCAAAGGTATACAATGTCTCTTCTCTTTACTATATGTTTAATCTATTTTGCATATAATTTTACATTACTCTCATACTTAACCGTTGATTAGAAATGTATAAGTGTTGAAACAGTTTGAACTGCAGATTAGCATTGAGGCCTGTTGCTGAAATAGTTAAAGCAAGCAAACCCTGTGGCTGAAACAGTATGTGGACTACGATGCTGAAACATCAACTCACACAGAAGAAGTTGTTACAATCTCCGTGGTCTACGATGCTGAAACAACAACTCACACAAAAGAAGCTGTTACACTCTTTGTGGTCTACGATGCTGAAACATCAACTCACATAGAAGAAGTTGTTACACCCTCTGTGGTCTACAATGTTGAAACATCAGCACAAATATGTTACATTGACCACAACAGCCTCACCTTGAGCCAGAATTAACCATCGTTGCCGCATGACCTCGTGTTGAAACAGTCAGAACACAAATCCCGTTGCTAAAGCAGCCCACGATTTGCGATGTTGAAACAACATACAACAACAGTAACGAGAAGACAAATAAAGAAGTTGTTACTCCAGCTGAAACAACAACACCTCACTCAACACCTTTTCAACTATTGTAATAGCATTCTGTTACGGGAGACTAGGATGTCCTATCCCAGTATAGATATTTGATCTAACTAAGAATAGGACTCAGATGTACACATGTAATTTGATGATCAAATTGTATTGAGAGGATTCTCCTCTTTAAATAAGAGGAAATCATCATTAGAGAGGACCATTTTTTTTTACTAGGAAAGGATTTACAGAGAAGGACGTGTTTTATTTCAGACATTGTAATATGATACAGTTGACAGATGAATAAAAGATTGTTCTGAGCATTTCTTTCTAGTTCCTCTCATTTCAGGGGAATATTGTGAGAAGGGAGGGCCCACATTCTTCACAAGATTCACCCATTAGCTTTGTAGTGTGTTAGTGTTATTTCTGTTCATGCCTTGATTAAATTATGTTTTGCTGAAACACTACTTTACTGAACTCTATCTTGTTGAAACTCTGCTTTATTGGTTGTTACATTGTCTTCATATAATCCATACTTGGGTAACTATTGATCATTCTAGTTAGCAATCTTGTTTGGTGAATTTATGAAAGCATGATAATCAGGGACAGTTGCTGAAGGTTCCTACTTGGGGAATAGGGTCCTGTCCTCTGTTAAGAGATAGTTAGCCTTCAATGTGTGTCAATTATTTCAAATTAGTAATGAGTTCATGAAAGTGTGTTAATCGAAAACAGGTGCTGAAGATTCCTGCTTAGGAATAGGGTCATGTTCTCTGTTAAGAGATAGTTAGCCTTCAATGTGTGTCAATTATTTCAAATTAGCAATGAGTTCATAAAAGTGTGATGATCGGAAACAAGTGTTGAAGATTCCTGCTTGGGGAATAGGGTCATGTTCTCTGGTTACAGAATAGTTGGTCTTTCCTTTTGTAGTGTCCTGAAAGATTTCTTTTCCAGGTTGTTATTTTCTTAATGTAATCCAGGATTCTTTGGACAATTATTTCTTTAAACATTGAACTCTGCAATAGGTAGATTGCTTTCCTATAATTCAAGTTAGAACTTCAGTTTGTTCAAGGCAAAGTGTGACTAATATATTTTTACTACAACTCTAGGTTGCTTTTGAGATTGAGCATATATAGTGTGTGATTACCTTTGAAATAAACAGACTTCCCTGGGTTGACAATTTATGTAGCACTTGATTGTTTAGTTAAATAAGCAATTATAGTGACCAACATTTTGGCGTCATTGTCGGGGAAGGTAATTATAGATTTCAAAAGAAATTATGATTTTCCAGATACAAAGATTGCATGAGAGGACACGGAGAGCCCAAAGACACTGACCCTACAGGTGGCAGGGGTAGAGGAAGAGGAGGAAGAAAGACTTATATTGACGAGATTATATCAAAGTCTGAATCTACTGCTCAACGACCAAACTCTCGGAAACCAAAATCCCAACCTTCATTTCAAGCAAACTTTGAAACGGGGAAAGAAGTTTGGAGTCCTGAGACAGTTGAGAAACCAACAAGAAACATTGAGGACAGAGCAAGTGCAGCAGGGGAGCAGACAAAAGAAAACATGGATGAGTACAATGAAGAATTGCATCATGAAGAACAGGCAGGTCCTGAAGGAGAGGTGAATGATGAAAACTCTTTCTCCACATTAGGATTTCCTATTGGCGATCTTCCTAGAGGGGTAGCTCCCATGAAGAACATTCCACTCTCAGCACTACCTAACTTTCATGGTTTGTCTTCAGAGGATCCTAATGAATTCATTTTTGAGTTTGATATATTATGCAGAAGTTATGATTGCATTTCCCATGCTAAAAAATTAAAGCTATTTCTAGCAACATTGAAAGGAAATTCACTAAGATGGTTCATGAGTCTTGGAGGCCATGTAATCACAACATGGGACCAAATGAAACAGAAATTCCTGAATAAATACCAGGACTATTTTCGAACAAGAGAAAAAGGGGAAGAACTATTTAAGATGATGCAGAAAGAGGATGAAAATATGGAGGACTTTGTAGAAAGGCTACAGTATAATCTACAAAGATCCAGTCACCCCAATGTAAGTAAAGATATTCTTAAAACCATATTATTAAAAGGAGTAAGGGATGA
>ML813990.1:320996-345313 GCA_009831015.1 Picea engelmannii | reverse complement strand
CCGCACTTGAAGGGGGGGGAGGAAATATCAAACTTTTATACCATCATTTCACACGAATCAACCACTGTCATTCCTTTTTACCATCCTTTCGTTTGTTTCACCACCATTTGCATACCTTCACCCGAAAAACTCGCTCTGCACAGAAGTAGTTACTCGACTCTTTGACGCTGCATTTTCCTTAGTTGTGGGCTATGGGAGGCCCTGTTATACGGTACGAACCCGCCACGACAGCCCTGTTAGAACTGTATCCAGAATTCTATCAAATTTTTTTGCAGGCAGGATGGCTCGGTTATTTTCAGAGGCTCCAGGGATTTGATCTACAACAGGTTCTACAATTTGCTCGAAATCTCCAGGAAGATCATTCCATTGTTCAAGGGGTTCGGATTCCAATTACAGAAGAGGATATAATGCAGGTTTCAGGGCTCCCTACCAATGGCATTCGCTTGTTCAGCCGCACACATATCATCCTTAATGCCCAACAGAATTTCCTCTTGCTAGGGGAACAAATTGAACCTAAAGGACGGGGTGTCCGACTTAGCTCGTTGCCGCCTCCATGGCCGAAAGTTGAAAAATTTGTCAAGCACTACCTTACCTGTGAAGGCCGATACCAGGTAGTCTACCAGTCTGATTTTGTCCTATTGTCTCATTTACGACATGCTAGATTGGTGAACATTCCTTATTATCTCTCGGATGTCTTAAAAATATGTCACACTATTGTAAAAAGGCTAAAGATCTCGCCCTTTCACTCACCCATCACCGTCTCGTTCAACTACTTATCCAAAAGGGTTTTTCCCAACAAATCCCTCCACTAAACAACCCACCCATAGAACCCCAAGAAGTTGTTGAAATTCCTGAAAATCTTCAGGAACAGCAACCACAAAACCCTCCAGACCCTCCGGAAGTACCTAACAGTCCACCTACAGACCCAATCAATCCAATTGACCCCCTACCATACCAAGCTCGCCCCACATTTTACCAGAATCATCCACTCCTGTCGTTCATATCCTTAGCGATGATTTTGAACCAGAAAATTCTCCCTGTCCCATCATTGAGGAAAATCCCCCACGTAAACGAAAGCAAATTCCTTTCTTTCCGCCCTTTTTACAAAGAAAAAGAACAAGGGCCTCAACAAGGGTAGCCACTACTACCACTGCCCTAAATCCCTAACCCATCCAGTTAAAACCCCGTGCACCTCCAACCTCCCAAATTCCAGAATCTTTACCTATTCCACCCACGGGCACTAAAACACAAGAACCAGAGGCCCAGTGTGTTGTGACATCATCCGATTCAAATCAAGTAGCTGAAACACAAGAACCAACTACTCATTCAGTAGTTGTTACACAAGAACCAGCTACTCATTCAGTAGTTGTTACACAAGAACCAGCTACTCATCAAGTAGTTGAAACACAAGAACCAGCTACCCATTTACTAGCTAAAACACAAGAACCAACTACCCATTTAGTAGTTGAAACACAAGAACCAACTACTCATTTAGTAGTTGAAACACAAGAACCAGCTACTCATTCAGTAGTTGAAACACAAGAACCAACTATAGCTATCACACAAGAACCAGCTATAGCTAAAACATAAGAACCAGCTGCTGATATTGATATCGAGATACAGGAGTCATATGCCCAGGGTGATACAACATTACTTTCTCTACATCAAGAAGCTGAAATACACGAATCAATTGTCGATCCTGTAGCTGCTCCAAAAGAACCAGCTAGTGCAGATGTGACTGTTACAAAAGAACCAGTCACCCCTCAACCAAAACCAACAATGGCCTCTGTTCTACAAGAAAATGAGTTCCTAAGGTATGAACTAGAAGCCTACAAGCAAGAGCTAGCCACGACAAAGGAATCCTATGAGAAGGAACTTAAATTACACACCCTAGCTCGCATAGCGACAGAGGAAAATACAACAGAGAATCCGTGTAGAGAGTATATGTGCAGTCAATGTGGGGACATCCATTATCAAGCAGGCTTCAAAGTGATTCAAATTCCAATGCCAGGAGCTTCCCCTGCACCTACGACGTTTGTAGTCAAAGAAGAAAAACTTGTTGTTACACAAGAACCAGCAGGACCTTCCAAAATTAAGACTGAACCCTGGCCTACAACAAATGTCAAATCTGAAACCCCTGCTTTTGTTAATAAAGTTGTACAAACATTGCCTATTTATGAATCTGCCCCTCCTAGCCAGATCAATACCCACACCTTTATGGAACAAGCCAATCAGACCCTACCTCAACCTACTACTTGCAACGCTGAAACACAAACTCAGCCATGGGATGAGCAGGCAATAATAGACAAATGGAAAAAAGAGTCTGCTCTTACACAGGCCAAAAGCCTGTAGGAACACAGACAAATCTGGATAAACCATATCTATTCAAACTGGGAAGCTTTGGAGCAAACACGCCAGGAATCCCATGCCTATAAGAAACAGAATAAAGAGCTAAAAGGAAAATTGCTCCTGATATTTGACTTGGCACAAAAGTTGTTGGCTGCAAGGAAACCATCCTACAATTACTCTATGTTCCTCATGGAACGACTTACATGGTTTCAGATCAAGTCAATCAAGGAAGGCAGACCCCATGCAGTGTTAAATCCAGAAGATTTTGTTAAAACTTTTGCAGAAGCCTCTATTATGGATCAACACCTTCTCTGTGAGTTATATTTTCATAATGAGGCCATCCCTGAGAACTAATAGCTTAACCTTAACCCTCTTGTCGGTGACATCCAGATTCGGGCACTCACCTCCTTCCTCAAAAATCAGATTATATGGTAGGATGACTTCCTGGCTGCCAAGCATAACGAGGATAACCACCTTCTCTGGATACGGCCAGAACCACAAAATGTTGCCACTTTTGTTACAGAGTATTATCAGTTTTTAAAGAAACCAGGGATGACTGAACACATTCAACAACTACAGACATCAATGTTTCAGGAGTGTCAACAGTTCATTAAATCCACAGAGATTGTTGGCCTACATGAAAATAACATGTTTTGGCAACAATCTAATGGGAAAAGACAAGAACGCAACCCCTTCAACCCCACTAATCTTGAGATAGCAATCTCCAGGGTACCTAGCTACATCAAGTGTGCTCAACAATGTGCTAAAAGCTGGCTAGGGTATCAGTTTCATTTTCCTATCCTCTTGATGCCAGCAGAGAAATATCAAATTCATTATAAGTTACCCAAGAAGGCTGAAACAACAACTTGGCAAAGGTTACAATGCGTTCAAGGGTTCAGAGCTCCAACAGACAACACCTTCCATAGCTACTGCTTGAGTAACTTGCACGCTCAGAGTCGGTAGCCAGATTCTAATTCAGAGTGAAGTTGCCCGAGGACATGCAACATTTAAAGTTGGGGGGGGGTGTTAGGACCATACAATGTACCTTTTTGCTCTCACTTTTTTCTACCTTTACACCCTTGTTTCATTGGGTCTTTTGCTTGTTTTTATCCTTTTCTAAGCCTTAGATTTTAATTTTTTAAGTTCACCCCTTTTAAATTTATGTTTGTTAGGACCCATTAGATAAATAAAGTGTTGATTCATAACTTATGTTTTGATCCTCAATTGATTTTTGGACTTAGAAGCATTTTAGTTCATGACTCAATATTTGGTCCCCTTCATGATTCGTCACTAGGATCGATCCTTCCCATGACTAGACCAATGTGACACACCATTTTCCTCATTCATGACCTCATAGACATGCCTTGTTGTCCCTGCTTACATGTCTAATCATTTTTAAAATTGGAGTGTTTCCCACTCATCAGGCATTTCCATAGTGCCTTTCTCGTTCATCATGTTTCTAACACAAGTTATGATTACCACGACTGATGTCATGTTCCTTGTTTTCAGCGCCAGGAGTTGGTTAAAATATACCTTCAAGATCTCATATTTACGAACCCTGATAACAGTTTGTGATTTTGAAAAACTCAAGAGTGTTGCGCTGCACAAACTCACAGTTCTGACCAGGTGGCAGTAGTGTGACCAGATCTGATGCTCAAGTAGGTTCATAGGATGGTATTTTCAGTACTTCGTCCTGAAATATCTGTGAAGCTTCAAACAAGTCTTTACTCCACATGTATCCCGTGTTACCTCCTCTGCACATTAATTTTCACAGAGAATTATCGCTCAGGGTTTGGATTATCGAGCTTGCATAGATGTGAAAGACTTTTCTTCGCATCATATCCTTGTCTCCTCTCATTTCAAACCTATGAACTTCACTATCCATGTCAAAGTCTTATACATCAACCCACCATAGCTATTTAGCTTACAACTTCTAAATAGTATATCCTCTGCATACACATTGCGCTACCCAAAGGCACTACTTAACCACACTGTGTCTCCCCTGCTTCTTTTGAATTTTGAATTGAGCATTTTTTACCCAGCTTCAAAGGGCCAATTATAGAGTACCCTCTCACTGTCTAAAATTTCAATACCTACACAAATCTAAGGGAGGGATTTCCACAACCAAGTCTTAGCTTAATATCACCAGTATGGTTTAAAGGAGAAGCTTTGTCCATTTGAAGCTCGACTGTAGGTCCTCCTGGTCATTACTACCCCATAAGCCACAAGAAGCTCTCATTATAATCTATAGAGACTCCTCAGATGAAGAAGGCACACAAAGGGGGCAAGGTGGTTAGAACTGAACCTGTGGATATGCATCTTTTTGATACAGAGTCCATGGCAAGAGAAGTTTTTCAAAGAGTGGGATGCCTCTCTTTCTTCCAGAATATGAAAAAGGGCCATCCTGAGGTGACAAGGCAGTTTTCCTTACATTTTGATGGCAGGAGAACCAAGGTAGGGGATTTATAATTTGAGGTGACTGAGGCCTCTATTTCAGCTGCAACAGGAATCCCTATCATAGGTGAAAAGTGGTTTAAATCCATGGCTTTGAGTTCATCCTATGCTAAATATTTCCTTAAGCCTGAACATCAAGCCAATGATTTACCTAAAGGTGTGCCAAGGAATCAATTGATTGAGAAGTTTGACAAGATATTGAAGATCATCCAGAGATACTTTACATGTGAAGGGAGGTTTAACACGTTGTACCAGTACCATATAAGGCTTCTGCTGCATTTTACTGGTAAAATTGAAATGAATATTCCCTACTATTTGTTAAGGAGCATAGGTACGATGTCAGACATGATTCAATCCAATTATAAGGATGTGGATACTAGCATATTCCACTCTGGATTGATTAGAATGCTAGTCTCTGAGGAATTGGGTAAGAAAGAGATTTCATGGGAAAATTTTATTGTTGTGTCTCACTTCAAGTTGGATATAACATCTACTCCTCAATCACAGAATGCAAGTCCTTTATCACCCACCAGTGATATTAAAGCATGGAAGAGTAGGAAGATAAAGGGTAGATCTCTTGTTCAAGTTTCATAGGTCATCAAGAAGGTCACAAGAACTAAGGAGAAAGCTTGTCATTCCCCATAGAGAGATTTTTCACCTCCTCCTCCACCAGGGTTAGAAGAGATTCCTTCTTCTACCAAAACTGCATCCAAGAAAGGGAAGAAGCTACAATTCCCCTCTTCTCCTACAACAGCCAATACCAAGGGCATAATACCTTTCAAAAGATCATTATTTCCTAAAGAGGTTGTTGAGGAACATTCCCTTCCAAAAATTCTTGTACAAAAGAAGAAGGGTAAAGGCGTTGGAAAGCCTGTGGAAAGGAAAAAAGAAACTCTTGTGAAAAAGAAGAAAGATAAAAGAAAAGGTATCAAGAGGATTTATGACATAGACAAGGAAATTCATATGCAGGTGGAATAGGAGACTGAGAAAAATCATGTTGAGACTGTGCATGTCACTACTCCACCTAACAACCAGACATTCAATATATTAATCAGGCAATTTAAGGATGCTAGGAAAGAGGTGGCTCAATTGAAAACATAAGCCATGTCTAACAGAGTGAAGATGAAAGAGATCATGGATGGCTATAGTCACCCCCTTGAACTGAAAACGTTTGCAGTAGGGAAGGCCCATCCCCTTCATAGGAAAATCCAAAACCTTTATAGGAAGAACAAAGGCTCTCAGTCAGAGAATAGGAAGATCAAGGCAGAGTTGCAGCATTTTCAAGATGATGTAGCTCAAAGAAACTTATAGGTATTGGTTGAATATGCTATTGAGAAAGAGACACCAACAGTAAAGGAAATAATAGCTCCACTGAAGAAGCCTGTCATTGCTAAAAGGAATAATTTTGTTGTGCCAAATGAAGATCATCCTTCTACAAGAAAGAGTGTGAGATTAAGTGTCAAGGTAACGAAATAGTTGGTGAAAGGTGAGCCCTACTTTTGAGGATGGTTCCTTTTTGTGAGGATGAATTGTTATTGAAATATTACCTCTTCCACTTATACAGGATTCTAAGTGCTTGTTGTTCATATTTTTGGGTTTTTTGTAAAGAGATAACTCCTTCAGCAGTAAGAATGCATACATTCTGTAGCGCTATGGTGCTACGGAATGGTCTATTTTGGTGTTTCACTGGTGTGCTACCTACAGTGTCGTCGAACCACCTAAAGATAATGGGGTTGATACTATTCAAATTTATTACTTTCTATGCACATGTTGAAGCTGGAGGTGTTGTGTTTTGACGACGCTACCTAAATTTTCACAGAGACTCACAATGGCGCTACCAAAATTCGCTACCTAATATCTAGCAGAGACG
The DNA here is from genome assembly GCA_009831015.1 of Picea engelmannii. Lineage (NCBI taxonomy): Eukaryota > Viridiplantae > Streptophyta > Pinopsida > Pinales > Pinaceae > Picea > Picea engelmannii. Next base: position 338,640 of record ML813990.1, on the reverse strand, counting down.
AAATTTGCACAGATACTCATAGTGGCACTACCTAAATTCACTACCTAATATATTGTAGAGGGAAAAGTTTGACGAGGGGATAAGAAGGTGTGGCACTACCTTTTCTACTTGTCCATTTTTGAAGTGCGCTACCCAAAATGCTACCCAAAGAAGCTACCAACAGACACCAGGGATCCAGGAGGGTCAAGCTAACAACTTTTTGGATAGCTGATGATGGAAAAGATTGTAGAAACAATAGTTGGCATCATGATGAAAACCACATGATCCTAAAGGACACATGGAAAATAAGGAGTTGTGCAGCAAAGGGGAATCAAGTTAGTTTAAAGATTGGTTGGATTAGTCACCAACATTTTCCTATTTTATAGCATAGGTTGTTAGTCAAGTTGTTAGATGAAATAAATTATTAGAGATTTTGAAGGGAACGAGGCCATCTCATACCTCCAACTATTGCCTCCCTTTTTTTATAAATAGATAGATTAAATGCTTTAGTAGGTTCAGATGGTTGAGCAAGGCTCCCTAATATTGTAATATTTTGATGACGTTACTGTGAACCGACTATGTACTAGATTTAAGACATTTTGGTTAATATAAATCAACTTCTCTTTCAACTTATTTTCTTCTGATGCTAAATGTTCATTCTTTGAATGATTCACATGAATGGTCATGCTGATATTATGATGGATGTTTGATCGTTATATTATCATGGTGTTTATTTAGCTTCCTTAGTTTCTAAACTCAAGAAGATCTTGTGTTAAGAATCTTTCTTCCTTAGGCTTTTTGTAGATCTGATGTTTACAGCAACCCCTACATTCCCCTCATTGAATTCTTCCCTCTATTCATACTCACTCCCAATTACTGATCAAATTTAGCCAAAACCTTGATTGTTGGTGCATGCTAGCCCTGTTTTCTGAGTTGGAACATTATCATTTTGAGTCTTTTCCTTTTGACCCTTTAAAACACTCTTACATTCACAAATAACCTAATGGGTACTGGGCTTTCCTTCCATGCAATCTAAAGGTGATTCCTAGTGCTAACACATTTATTCATCACAAGCCTAATTCTCTTTTATGATAGCAGGGTCTTATTGTAGACAACAATATTCAGGGTTGAATCACATCATTCAGACACTTGTTTTTCAGAGGTGTTGATCTATCTTTGATAGACTGTGTAGACTTGTCTATTTGTGAATTAGTTTTCATGACTGACAAAGGATATTGTGCAGAGTCGAGTGGGAAGCAATCTATGGAAAGTTAATCCATCTTTTAGAGTTCATTTTTGGTTTTCTATCATAGGTCCTTTTGTATGTTCCATCGGGGATGTCTAAGTTTGACTTTGGTCAAAAATTTATGCATGAGATTTTGTAAAGAAAATGACTCTTTGGTGAATTTGAATGAAATAAAGGATTGCTTTATGTCTCATCTGTCTTGATTAACATTTTGGTGACTTTACTTCTATCTTTACATTTATTTGAGCAACTGATATGTTCAGAAAATTACATAAAAAAGTAAATTTCTAGCAAGCTTTTTATTGAAAAAAGACTATCCTAAGCACTCTTAATTAATACTTGTGAGTTAGGATGTTATTTTTGTTGGCTATAAACATAGGGTCATATTCCCATATACTTTGATTTATCCAAGAAATGTCTAAAAATGATTGAATAAGATCATTTCATATATTTTCCTCAACATTTATTTGGTGACCATACTGGGGAGATCTTCGATATCTCTCTGGTTAATTTTTATACTCGATTTTCATCGATACATCTTTCTTTTCTGATATTGATTCTTGGATTGTTCCTGTTGCAATGTAGCCCAATATTGAGCTGGGACTTCAAGACTAGACCAACATTTCTTTGAGTTTTTTTAATACCATCTTAGGCACTGCCAACACCCATGTTGAGCTTAACCATTCTTGGGCAGCAATTGAATTTGATATTAGTGCTCAAGAACAATTGGAAGCTAGACGTAGACAACCCATAAATCAGCAGTAACCTTGATTCTTCAGTTTTATCCTTTCTTTCATGTTCTTATATTCTCGTGCTTCTATAAGAAGAAGAGGTGTGTCACCTAAAATAAATCCTATTGTTGAAATAGGAAGAATAAATGTTGTGTTATCTGCCCAACAAGGTACTCTAAGGAGAACTTTATCTGATTTATCCAGTTCGTCTTTCTTTCCCTCATCTATCATCCACAGGATGGCATCTAGTGGTGGATCTGGTGGCACTAGAAGTGATCCATATTCTCAATCTTCATCATCATCATTGATTGGTAGCTTGTATAGCCACCATATCCCTATACAATCTACCACAAACCCCACCAAAGTCATTAAAAAGTATGGGATTTTTTTTAAGAAGATGCCACAATTACCCCATGGCATGTGTCTTCTCCTCTTAACCTAGAACCTGCTACTCATTCACTTCCAAAGTTTAAAGAGAGCATGCCTAAGTTTTCAGGAAATAACACTATCAATACAAACGAACACCTGGTGACATTTTCTAATGCTTGTCATAACATAGGGGCCAACGACAATGACACTTGCATGTGCTTGTTCGTCAATTCCTTGGAAGGAAAGGTTGTGGATGATTTCTTTGACCTTCCTCGTAAGATTCCATCTACTTGGGAGGAGTTAATCTATTGGTTTTGATCCACTTATGGGAAATCCAAAATCCCTGCCGAAAATTTAAGGGAATACAATAACATCACCTATAGGGATGGTGAAACCATCAAGTCTTTTAACCTGCGTTTCACCAAGTTATAAAGTCAAATCCCTGAACTTATCCACCCTTAGAACCAAGCCTCTTTCATGCATTACTAAAATGCATTTCCTTCTCCCTACCATAATAGGCTTGAGGAAAAATCCATTTATAATCTTGGTTCTTCTCTACAAACATGTTCAAAGTATGAAGAACATCTTGAAAGAATTGGTCTTCCCCAGGGAGAATCGGTTAGAAAAACATACATGTCCACCCTCTTACAGCTAGTACAAGATATAAAAAATCTAATTCTAGTGTTTGAGTGGAAGGGTATTGTCTCCCCTCTCACCCTGGGAGCTTCATCCTCTTTTGCACCCCCCTTTAGGAATCTGGTTGAAAATAATTTTCAGCCTAAAGCTATCCTTCCTTGGAGTTGGTGTAACTTTTGCGAGGAACACCACGAGGAAACAACATGTGAGGTAAAGAAGAGTGTTAGAGATAATATATTTGGTAAAATACTAGAAGCTACTATTGCTATCCTAGATTTTGTAGAGCCATAGGATGTCATGGTCATCAACACTAGGAACAAGGCCTATACTTGCAAGGGAAAATTTATCCTCACCGCAGTTCTTCTGGCCCAAGCTCATCTTCAACCACTGCTACTCTCCAGGTTCCTGAGAGTCAAGGGATCACTCCTCCTCTCCCCTCTTCCAAATACAATATCTTGAATCATTTGGCCAACATCAAAGCAGATGCAACCCTTCTAGACATGGTTGTCATCCCTTAACAACAGATGCATCTGAAACAATTCATGGAAGGAAAATCTTTCGTTGTAGCCAATATTTGTGAAGAGGTAGATGAAGAGGATTCTTCTATAAATAAAGTATGTGTACATAACTTTAGATACCCTGTAAAAAATCCCCCTTTTTATATTTCTGTAAAGATTATGGATAATATTGCCCATTGTTTCCTCATTGATGGTGGTTTGGTCCCAAGTGTGATGTAAAAGATTATTATGTAAGAGCTAGGCTTGTCTTATACCAATGAAAATGCAAGAATCATTCTCTCCTATAATAGTCTAAAACAAAAAACCATAAGAGATATTAAAGTTGTGACCTTGGTTTTATGTGCTCATCCTGAGATAAGGACAACCCTCAACATTCAGTTCATTGATATGACTGTAAGCAATTACTCAATTATATTTGTAAGATATTGGAAAGCCTTAACATGTGGATATCTCTCACTTGATGGGACACATTTATCCATTCCTCAGAATGGTAAGAACATTATAGTCCTTAGAGAAGGAAGAATTTCACCCTACATAGAGACTGTTCTGCAATCTAGCGTAAACTATATCAAAGAGGGCCTAGGAGTGTACTCCATATTTGCTGAAGAAGATAATATTCCTTTGGAAAGAATCGATTTAGAAGATATGTGGCATATGTACTTTGATGGTTCAAGATCTAATGAAGGAAATGGGGCTAGAATTACCTTGGTTTCCCTTGTAAGAGGAACTCATAATCTGTCTTACAGGTTAGAGTTCACTTGTACAAACAATCCCACTAAGTTCGAAGCTTTATTATTAGGCACTAAAAGCGTCCTTAATGTTGGTTATGGTCACCTTTTAGTTTTCGAAGATTCTGAGCTCATTGTGAACTTAACACGAAAAATATTCTCTCCTAGCGACAAGATGATGGAGTGATACTCCCATATTTCTTGGGCGCTTATATCGAACCTTTTATCATTCAACATCACTCATGTTAAGATGGATTTAAATTCAATGGTTGGTCGGTTAGCTATCTTAGCATCTTCTCCTGATCAAAAACTTTTACCCCACAGGAATGATTCTTCCTTTCAATCTCTATATTTCCCATATATCCCTGACTATGTCAAATCTTGGCAGGCCCTCCCTAACAATGAGAGAAATTGTGATTTCATTGAAGATGAACCTTTTAAGCCCGAGGAGATTATATCCATAGAGAAAAATAAAATTCCTGAGGGATTGACTCCTCTTGAGAATTCGTTGATAATGACCATATTCCTAAATTCTCGGTCATCTTTCCATTAAATCTGCTCACTTCCCCTTGTTGCATAATCATCTTGGTTTTATATTCTTGACCTACTGTTCTTGGTCTACAAAACATGAGTTCTGAGTTCTAAATATGTTGAAAACAAATTTCCCTATGGAGTCACCAGTTGTTGATGATTAAAAATCATCAACGACATTTTACCCGCAAAGTGTTGCTATAGCCTATTATTATAAAAAGCTAAATAATACTAGTAGGTGGGACCCCCTTGTAGATTGGAGATTAGGTCTGGTCCTTATTTGATGTTTGTGTTGAGGTTTGACACTGCTTACATAGTTGATGAGATCTTGTTTTTATTGGCTATGGATTGGGATTTTGACGTATTGGTTATTTATGTTACTGCGACCTATGCTATTCATTGATACCATTGCTATTTGTTCTTGGGACACCTACAAAACACACATGTTAGTAATACTACATAAAGGGAAGTTGGAAAAAAGCAACAACGCATATAAGCAATTGGAAAGAAATGAAAAGAAATGCAACAAATACAAAGGGAATAATTTAAACATTGCCATATACTATACTATATGCATCGATTTTTTAATGGATTGTTGTTATCCTAGCTACTAAGTTAATAGCTATGCGGTTTTGTTCTTGAGTTATATAGTTGATATTCAATGTTGATTATGTTATGACATAATTTGATATGGATTGCGCTATTTGTGATGGTTCGATATATGGTCTCTTAATTGGATTATATAGTTGATATGTAATATGGTTAGTTGGAAATGGAAGGTATGATGTGGGTGGCGCATTTGATGCAATTTCCAATGCATGTTTTAAATGAATTGTTGATGGATTAATGGCTGGTGTGTACTATTGAATTAATTGACTATGGGTGGAGGCGACATGCATTTACTTCACATCACCCTTACTCCTTTCATTGGCCGCCACCCTAGTCAGGCTATTGTTCAACCTTGTTGTTGTGGTTATGCTCTGATTTCTTAGCAGAGAGGAACCGCTCGACCAGCTCGTGTTTTAAGGTGTTCAATTACAGGTATGTATTTTTTGGCCATTCATGAGTCTTCTTTGGTTATGAAATGAGTACTGGCTCAGGTGTATTTGTTTGTGCCATCCTTAAGTATTGCAACTATGTAAAATTGTGATTTTGGAATGAAGCGTTCATGATTCTCTCTGCAATAGTGTTGAAGTCATAGTGTTATTGGTCATCCTAGGTGTTAGCAGCCATAAGGGTTCTATGTCACCCTTGTTGGTTTAGTTAGAGGGTTTTTTTTTGGTCTGGGGTGGATGGTTGTCCTCGCGCATTCGTATCGCTATGTCCAGTCTTTGGCTTTTATGGGTTTTAATGGTTGGAAGCTCTCCGTGTCACTGCGTCTTGAGAATTGGGTTGTTTCCACCACTAAAGGTTATGCAGTGGGTTATTTTGTTCTTTCTCAGCCTTGTCTTCACTTCAACATTGTGGTTGTTCGATTGAGATCCATGAGGGTTATACCTTGTGTGTGTTAAGTATCATTACTGGACGAGTTGGAGCCTCACTCCTCTGTTATAGCCCTCATGTCACGTGATTTTTTACCTATCCATGAATAAGTCATGGTTCTCTTTGTGTATGCACCATTGGTCTCAGAGGTTTTCACCATTGGAAGGAGTCGGCTTTAGATTTCCCTATGTTGGTCATAGAGCAAACCCTTAACTATACAGGTCTGAGATGTTGACATAGAAGATCGGCGTAGCTTGTCAAGTTTACTACTTGGTTATTGTTGGGTAGTTATGTATTGTTGAAAAATTGAGTACAGGCTCGCCCAGTTGGTCATGTGACAATTGCGTTCATTTTTGGTATCCATTCACTGCTCTATTTTTACAATGACCAAACCCTGAATTTTTAATTGGACAGTTGAAATTACACAATCTCTCTCCTTGTGTTTGATAACCCAGTATTGTTTAATTAAGAAGGTCACAGCCTCACTCCATGTCGATGTGTGGGTATGTGTGGTTGCCACAACATGTTTGGTTGATTGGTTGATACACAATCACGATATTTTTTCACTAAGGATTATTTGGATGTTTAGCTTGGCATTGGTTACAATTGCTTAATGATGCTTGTGCATGCTGCATTTGTGTGTGTGGTGTTTCTACACAACGAATAAATGGTCATTGTAACTATGAGTTATTTTGGGGCCAAATGGTTATTGCAACTGATATGATTGTAGAAAATCCATCCATTGTATGCATTATGATTATTTGATTGCATCAGCCCGAGTTTTACACAACATGGTTGGTTGCAATTTGATCAATTTGAAGAAATATTGTGTTAGGTTGAAATCTTGGCATGATGAATTAAGTTAATATTGCGACTGTGTGATTAGAATTTTAAAATGGGAATATCTCATAGTATTGTTTTGGGTGGCTGCGCACTGTGTATAATATGGATAATTTTGGGTTCCACACTCAAAGATAGTCGCAGAGTTTTAAGCACAACTTTGTTGCAATTTGATTATTTTCTTACTAAGATAGGCATGTTGTTGATACCTCATCTTTTTGGATGGATATCCCAGCATGTTAGAGTCACATTGAGTTGGGCTTGTACAGTGACAGAATTACACTTGCATGATTGAATTATTCTATGCATAGCATGTGTTGGAAGGGTGGCCATTGTCTGTCTGTTTAAATGACGATCCAAGTTTTTTCAATTTTCATATGGATTATTTGGATGACTTCCATTATGTATGTTTAAGGAATGTCATGCATTTTAAAAGATAAGACCAATTACAATGACAGTATAACTTCATTGCAATTTTTGAAACATGACTTTGGACATATTTGATGATTGAAGAAATGTGTGGGAAGTGTTTTCCTTTTTTATGGTTAAAAGAGTGGAAATGATTACTATTACACATTTGAGAATTGTTATAAATAAGAGGAACATAACTCCTTACAGATTTTTTGGAATGCATACTGTCTTGTTGATGGCACTGTGTTAGATTTTTTACTATGAGCAGTGAACTAGCTAATACACATTGATTGTTATGATCATTTGGTTGGTGAATCTCCTTTTAACAGAGTGACTATATGGATTACTTGATTAATTTTTGAACAATAGCCACTCTCATTCCCCACCATTATTTCATTTTTCGCTAATTACAATCCCACCACTTTCCCACAATCATTTTTCACTCCCTGTTCTAAAATTGATTATAGTCAAGAAAAACTATGTGTTGAAGTAGTTGGAAGTAGCAATGTCTTGATGAATTACAATGACGTTTTATTTGGTTTGTAGTTGATTGTTGTTTTCTTTGAGAAGTAATCGTATTACCCCCCCCGCGCGCATCATATCATTTTTCGCTCAATACAAACCCCTCACATATCCCAGGACCTTTTATTCAACCCCCTGCTCATTGATAAACAGTAAAACAATTTGTATGGATTGGATTGCATGAGTCTGATACATCGCTGAGCCAAATATATTTCATATTTTTAAGAGTTGTCATGTATGGTTATTTAAAATTCTATCTTCTAATCAATCATGCATGTAGGAATGATTTTTTTCAACCGAGGTAGCCATGGCTGAGGAAACATAGGGAGAGGTAATTGGAATAGAGGACCAAGAAGGCCAAGGTTCTCCATACATTTTGATGATGATTCATAAGATCTTGGCCAGTTGGTTCAGGCCAGATTTTTCAATTGGATTGGGAAGGGAGTAGTCCAACCTAGGCCTGAAAGGCCTCCTTTCCAAGTTCCTCAAGCCCCTGGTATCCATGTGCCTCCTCACATCTCATTGAAACCCAAGGTTCCTTAAAATGATGGATGGCAAGAGATTGTCCACCCGATAGTCTCCCAACATTGTGGTTGGCCCAATTTGTCCTTGCATGCCCCTCTGCCTATCAACCAGATTGTCCAAGATACTCCCCACTCACCAGTGCAATCCTCCCATGATAGGAAGAGATTGAAAACATAGGCCCAAAATGACCTTGACAAATGAAAATCCAATGATGCCCCTTCCTCACCCTCCAATGGCTCTGACAAATCCATGTCTTCCTGGATGCAATTAAGGGACGATTGTTCCCATGTGATCAGTGAGATTAGGCTTAAGGGATCGACGCAGCCAAAGGAAAATTCATGAAAATCAAAGGGTAACAATAGCAATCAAGGAAATATTGCATCGCAGAGTGGGAAATATGTCTTTTGATTTTTTATTTTTATCTATTGTTGATGACAATTGATTTCAAGAAATTTTGGACAACATGTTTTATTTTGGATACATGAATAATATTTTTTGAAAATACTTTCAAATATCATAAGCTTAATTTTTAAATGTGAGTATGTGGATGGGAGTCACAAGGAGGTGTGTTTTTCTTAACTAAATAGTTATTTTATGATTGTTATGAGCTAATGGGAGTCACCAGGGGTCCCACCTACTAGGTATTATTTATCTATGGCCTTTATTATGATTATTACTTCCCCCCATAACTAAAGTTGGTTGAGTCTTTTAATTAACTTAACTAATGCGTTGGTTCAACTAATTCAACCAATTCTATATTGTTTAAAAGAAAAAGGAAAGGGAGGAACAAGAGGAGGATAGAAGCAGAAGCATACTAAGGTTTTCTCTTTGAGTTTATGTTGAGATAGTTCAGTTTTCATTCATTCATTTATTCATCACAAGCCTATTTATCTTTTATGATAGCAGGGTCTTATTGTAGAGAACAATATTCAGGGTTGAATCATATCATTCAGACACTTGTTTTTCAGAGGTATTGATCTATCTTTGATAGTCTGTGTAGAATTGTATGTTTGTGAATTAGTTTTCATGACTGACAAAGGCTATTGTGAAAAGTCGAGTGGGAAGAAATTTCCAGCAAGCTTTTTATTGAGAAAAGACTAGCCTAAGCACTCTTAATTAATACTTGTGAGTTAGGATGTTATTTTTGTTGGCTATAAACATAGGGTAATATTCCTGTCTACTTTTCTTTAGCTAAGAAAGGTATGAAAATTCTTGAGTAAGATCATTTCATATCTTTTCCTCAACATGCACAACAACATTCATATAGGGGGAGTCACTCTCAGAATGTGCATAGTCAGTAGGGAAGATCCATTTTTCCATTGATGTAAAAGGGGAAGAAAAATATAACTACAACAAAGGTGGAGCAACTCAATAGTAGAGTTGTCATCAATGACAAAGGGGGAGTTTTTTGAGAATATGTTGTCATTGATTTTAACAAGGTAATGTATTGTGACTGTGTGAAAGTGTGATAGAATGGACTGCGATGGTGCAACGATACAACGGTGCGATGGAATGGACTGTGATGGTGTGATGGTGCGATGGAATGGACTATGATGGTGCGATGGTGTGACGGAATGGACTGTGATGGCGTGACGATGCAACAAAATGGATTTTGATGGTGCGATGGTGTGACAATGTGATGGTGTGAAAAAATGTACTGTGATGGAATTTGTGAAATTTTCACTGAAGAAATTATGCAGGGTGCCTTGAGCCAATGCAACGAACAGTGCAGAAGAACGTGGAAAGACAAATCCAGTGTGACAAGCAACAAAGTGGAATGAGATAGGATGAAGACTTGTGAATTGAGTCTTGCACTCTTAATCTATCCTCTATGAAGATGCTTTGTAAACCAAAATGTGAATTTTTTTGACAATGAATGTTTTGGTAAAACAAGGAATATTTGGTCTGTTTGATTTCGTCAAAGAATATCCGATAATAGAATTTTTTCCACATATAACTAACCATATTTTTATGTGGTCAAATGTTTTCCACAATGTAACTTCCATGCATCCACATAATCTATTTAGACAAAATTGTAACTGACGGGAGTTTGATGAGGTCAAAGTTTGTCCACAATGTAACTATTATATGTCCACATAAAGTTAGTCAAACTAAGGCCAAGACAATATAAATAGAAATGTGTGGTGTGCTCTGTATGAGTGTGTTGTGAATATAATGAAGGATCAAGGTTCCAAGGAGTTGAGCCAAAGATATATCAGATCGTCTTGATGTATAAAGAAAATTCTTGAGAAAATTCAATTTGCATAGAGAAATTGTTTAAGATAATAATGAATTCAATGAGGTAGGGTGGTGCATGGGAGAGGATTTGTGTCCTCACTCAACAAGTTGGTGTTTGAGAGGAATGGTGTCCTCACTAATTACTACAAGTCAAAACTTGCAATTTTTCAAGGTGGTAGGGTGGTGCTAGGTTGAGTTGGAGCTCACTGAGGATTGGTGTCCTCTCTACATGTTGGATCCTATGTTCTAGGGATTTGGTGCTTTCTTCCAATTGGTGTTGGTAAATCTATGAAGTTGGTGCTTCCTTCTGGTGTTGATAAAACTATGTGGTTGGAGCCTCCTTTGAGTAGGTGCTCATAAACTAAATGTAACTATTCATTAATATAAGAAGAAGAAGATTTCTGGTTTTTTATCGTATGGGTTTACACATAAAATATCTATGTAATATGTCTTTGTGTTATGGTTAAATATATACATAACTTGTCTTTGTGTTAGGGTGAATTCTCTACATGACTTATGATTGAGTATGTGATGACTAGTTGAGATGGTGAAAAGAAAAAAATGGTTAAAATCTATGTAATAATGATTCACCCCCCTATCAGTATTACCGAATATTCTAATAGTTTTATTGCCTAACTTCCAAGGTAGAAACAAAATAATAATGGGTTATCGCCTAACATAAATGATAATTGTTTTTATAAATATGATTTCATCACCACATATTTTGATAAGTTATGACTTATTTGATTTGAAAAAAAATATTGATTCGCACCCAAAGAACTCCACCTAACTCCTTAGCATGCATTTCCATATATATTTTTCCTTTATCATACTTTAAGGTAAACAAAATTGGATTTACAACAACAAAATACTATATATATGGGCCCACTTAATCCCCTCTCACATTGAAATAAAAATAAAAATATTGTGACTTTAGGCTTTTTTCAACCACTATATTAAGTCAATCGATGAAAAAGATAGTTGACTAGGAATTTGAGCCAATTTACCATCAAGTTAACTCGACTCTCTCTTGTGGAATCATAGCCCCCCAATGTTATCATCCCTCTAGTATCATAGCCAACAATTTGTTTTTATTAATAAATTTGATATACAATATACATAGATGGCCCTCGGCCATACTATTTGGCTCACTAGCCTCCATAACATATATGTACAATTACATTAAAAATCCCAAGAAAAAAACTAGGGTGTTACATTCTCCTCCCCCTTATATTTTTATTTTTCTTAGTGGACAACACCATACAAGTGTCTATATAAAAATTTTGCATCAAAATATCAAAATATCTATAGTTATGCCTCCCACATGGCATATTCTAGCTCCCATGTTGTGTCCTTAGGGTTGTAATAGGTCTACTAGACCTTTAACTACACAATGAATTTATTCCATAGCACCTTGAAGTTTTGGTCCAAGATGTGAATTGAATCCACCTGGAAGTCCCTTTTGGGCTCCACCTAAATCAGATTCCAATCAACGACATGGTCAGGGTCATGAACATACTTTTTCAATAAATATAAATGAATTACATTATGCACATTCATGGAAGCATGAAATTCAAGCATGCATGCAATTGGACATACCTATCCAGTATCTCAAATGGCCCACAAAAACTAGTTGCCGACTTAGTGCAAGTGCTGAGATTTAGTGATCTTTTCTTTGGATTCGCTTTCATAAATACATGTTCTCCCACTTGGAATTATCTGGCTACTTTTCTCTTGTCTGCATAACTTTTCTACTTGTCCCATGTTTCTTTTAAATTCTTCTTGATTTTCACTATTCTCTCTTCCATCACATTGATCATATTTGTCCCAAGCACCACTCTGTCTACTAGATTGTCGCATGTCAATGGAGTATTACACTTTTTTCCATATAAATATTCAAATGGGATCATCTTCAATGAGTCTTGATACCCATTTTTGTATGAAAAATCCACCAAACGAAGGTACTCTTCCCACTTGGATGGCTTATCCATCACATACATCCTCAACATGTCTTCAATCATATGATTGAATCTCTCTATCTACCCATTTGTTTGTGAGTGATATGTTGTATTAAAGTTTATATATATTCCAAATCCCTTCAACAATCCCTTCCAAAACTTTGAGGTAAACTTGGAATCTCGATTTGACATGATTTCCTTGAGCACTCCATGCTGTCTGGAAAATTATTTCATGTAAATCTCAACAATGTTTGTTTCTTTATGATTCATCGTGAATGGTATAAAATGTGCAGCCTTGGTTAAGTTGTCCACTACCACCATTATTGAGTTAGGTTTCCTCTTTGTCCTAAGAAAAATGGTGATGAAGTCGATGGTGACTACCTCCCACTTCCACTTTGGAATTCAAATGGATATAGAAAACGTGTTGAGGGTCCATGCTCAACCTTCACCCTTTGGAATTCCATGCATTTGGATATGTAGTTATCAACATCCTTCTTCATTCCTAGCCAGAAATATTGGCTCTTTATTGTTGGAATGATCCTCTGATAGCTTTGGTGTCCAACAAATGGAACATTATGTGTCTCTTTTAATATTAAATTCCTTAACTCATTTTATTTAGGAACATATACTCTATTTTTTTGCATTAATATTCCATCATATCCCAACCCATACTCTTTGTACTTTGGTTGTAAATTACCTAACAATATGCTTTCCTTGACTTGTAAATAATGATCGTTTGAATTTGCAACACCTGAAATTTTTCCCATTAAATTAGACTTGTACATACTTATGGATGTAGCATGCATCTCATGCACTCTTCGACTGAGTGCATAAACCACTTTATTTTACTTGCCTTTGATATGCCTTATATCAAAATCATACTCCTGAGGAATTCTAGCCATCTAATTTGTCTAGAATTCAATGTTGGATGCTCAAACAAATACTTCATACTAGTATGGTCTTTCCTCATCTCAATTTTTAACCTATGAGATCATTCCTCCACATATTGAAGGCATGAATTATAGTTTCCAACTCTAAGTCATGTCTGGTATAGTTCCTCTCATGTTATTTCAACTTCCTTTATTCATAACATACCACATTCTCGTTTTGTGTAAGGACTTGACCAAGCCATTCCTTGCATACATCATTGCACACTATGAAATCCTCCTCTGGATAAAAAATATTCAAGATTGATTCACTTGTCAATAATTCCTTCAAATTTTGAAATCTTTATTCACATTTGGAGGTCCGTTCAAACTTTATCCTCTTATTTTGTAAAGAAGTGATGGGATGTGCAATCTTTGAAAATCCTCCAATAAATATCCTATAGTATCTAGATAATCCCATAAATTATCTAACCTTTGTAACATTCCTTGGATTTTTCCATCCTCTTATGGAATTTATATAGATGCATTATTGTTCCTTCCTATAAAATGATATGACCCAACTAGTGGATTTTATTTTGGTAAAATTAACATTTTCTTAGCTTGGCATATAGTTGATGCTCCCTTAACATATACAACACCATATTTATGTGTTTTTCATGTTCTTATTTTAACTTAGAATAGATAAACATGTCATCCAAGAATGCAATTGACAAACTTATATAGGTAATTTCTAAAAATACTATTCATCAAACACATAAAGACAACTGCTTCATTTGTCAATCCAAAAGGCACCACCACAAATTCATAATTCATATTGTAGGGGCTAGTCGTCTTTGTTGACTAGACCCATCAGTCAACTGATCAAGTTGATTGTAGAAGTCAGATAGATAATTCAATCGAACATATAGTTAGAGTCAACCGACTAGGTAGTTAAGAACTGTAACTGACTAGTAATTGTATGACATGCATATGTGTGTGTGTGACTATGTAATAGAGATAAGAAGGTTGTTTTTATCCATATAATAAATTGCATTTGATGGTTCTCCCATTACTTGTGTATGCTTCCATGTTTCTCTATGTGTGCTTATATAGAATGTTGTAATATATGTTTCTCTTTGTAAGGAACTACCAGTAACCTCTCGTACTTTATCTTAGACTACAACATTGGTTTTATTACTGGTAGTTTTGAACTTGGGAATGTATAAAGTAAAAGGAACATAGATGTTAACTTTGGAAGACATATGTGAATGGTGGGAGAAAAGAAATAATAATTATATCGAAAACTATGCGAGGAGGAATCGACTGACAATTGTAGAAGCACGTACATAGTTCTTCTTAGAAATACACAAACGATTCCTTGAATGTATTCCAAAAGCACTATTGCAGTATCTCAATCAAGCACCTAATGCACAAAATCACTCAAAATGAAAAAAAATTGCACACAATAATAAATGGAGGAAGAACAAATATGAATGAGTGTTTTGAAAGAATCATCAGAGATTGCATTGAATATTAAGCAATTGAAGACAAACAATCATTCGAAACTATAAAAAAAAATTATATACCAATTTGCATTATAGTTCCTTTGTACCATCTCATCCTTGCTTCATAAATTCTTTTCAGAAAATGGAGTTAGAGACATTGTTGGATATCAACTCCTTTTGGCCAATCCTCCTCAAAAATCAAATTGAAAATAAAGAAAGAAGAGCTGGAATAATTTCCTGAAGATAATTGAAAATACATAAGAGAATCATGGGACTACTTCTTGAAGAAATGAGCGCAAAAAGAACTATTAACATCACTAATTTCGAGTAAGTCAGGCAACCGATGCGGGGTTGGAAAATATGTGAAATAATACAAGTCGAGTCAATTGCACAAAATTAGAAAATGTCTTAATTCAAGAGGAATATAAATGAAACAAATAAGAAATTTACACAATGAACACATACATAGAAACCATCATCTGATATTAAAATATTGGAGCAAGACAAAAGGAATAAGAGCAAGAGGAGTTAAAAAATGAAAGGGATCCCATAATTTCACATAGGAAACCTGCCTAGGAATGATAGTTTGTTGGAGCATCCATTAAGAGTGCCTCGATGACTCCTAGGGGAAATTCAAGCTTGCAAGTGAGTATGTGTTATTGGATAAATCCGTAAGTGCGGACACAAACCGATCTCCCTAGATACACCTGGATCTAGAACAAATCAAGACAGAATAATACTCTTTCCCTAGATTTCGACTATTGAATGAACTAGGAGGAAAGAATCATGAACATACCTTATGATCGCTTCCTTTGGTATTTGTTGTTCCAGCTTCGCTCCAATGCTCTTGTGCAGTCAAGACCAGGACAACTCAAACCAATCGAAGTGAAAACAACTTAATATATTCAACAGTTAATCTATGTATATGATCAAGGAATTATACAATAAAGTAGACTTAGCTTTATGGGAAAGGGACATATTACTGTATCATATTGATGGAAAGCAAAGATTACAACCTGAGCCTTGATGTTKCAAACCTCCTTTCAATGGCCCTTGGTTATGACACACACACTTTCTCACTTGCATGAAGAAGATCAACCACTTTTGATAAACTTGCTGGAGTACTTAGTTGTTGTAGCATCAGTCCTTCACACAATCTTTCACTAATTCTCCAATGTCTTCTTGACCTTGTTTGCTTCTAACCTTTTCAATGAGAATCCCCTCAATATATAGGAGAGAATGAATTAGTTACTTGGATAAGAATGATCCCAAAATATTAGGAAATCCAGTACTTAGATAACCATTCGAATGCCATCTCATCCTTCTAGAAGATTCCCTTCTAGAAGCTTCGAGAATTCATCTTTTCCCCTTCTTTAGAAAGAGTTCACACCCTAGTAGTTAGACACAGTGTGAACTTCTTGCACCCTAGCTTAAGGCAACCTGTGAGAATCATGCATTCTAGCAGGCAAATGTATTGGTAGCCTGCGAACCTTCCTCAAAAATGTGATTTCTGGAGAGAGATGAAGGTAACTTTTCTCAGGAAAAAGTTCTAATGAAGAGCCTGAGTACACCATCATCAATACATCATCATGATGACCAAAATAATGGGTAACAGAATTTCCCCCAAAGTTTGAGAGTGGAATCAGTGACAGTCGATAGACTTTGTAAGCTGCATGTGTGTGTCAAGAACCAGGAGCACATCTAATCAGAAACCTGCGAACAATCAAGCATCTGCAGAGTATCATATATATCAATTTTGAGGTAGGTATTCCCATACTCAGATCACAAACTGACGCCATTGTAGACATAGTTCATGGCCACCAATCAAACACTGTGGATCCATGCCGTCAAAATATAGCATAGCCACCTGAATACACTGTGGACCTATGTAAGAAAATTCAAATCAATATGACATAGCCATGAAACATACACAGTGGATCTATGTGTCGCAAATTATACATACTCCATCGCAACCTGGATCACAAAGATGATATCTAGGGTCTTCAATCTCATCCCCCAAAGTACGAATCTAACCATGTGATTACATGTATTGAAGTCGAACATGGTAGAAACCACTTGATTACCGGTCATTGATGTGACCGTTAACGAGTGCGAGGGAAATCACCATTGATTTCAATGACTCCCAAGGTACCATAGTACAGTCCATTGAGTGTGAATAAATGATTTGATTTCGAACATCCGACGGAATCTTGCAATCAGGGGTCAATAATGTAAACCCACTGTCGAAAGCGAGGAAACTTGCCATTAAGGCATGCAAGCTCCAAGGTACTAAATAATTTCTAAGTCTTGATTCTGGATAATAAGATGAAGTCAACGGAACAAAACTCGCAACAAGAGGGATTTGATGTATCCCCCATCAATGACACGAAATGAGTAATAGAGTTTGAAGGTGAAACAAATAATTTTTCAAATTGGACAGGACACAGGGAAGGTCGACACGGAGAGAATGGATTACTGCAGATGGCCGACTCAATATAGGTTTCAGATGGACTTCTCTTGAACATATGAATGACACGACCAATGATTTGGCAGCATTGA